>VZRN01006529.1:1797695-1859373 GCA_013397935.1 Dasyornis broadbenti | reverse complement strand
AAAAAAAAAAAAAAGTGCCATTTGTTAAAACAAGTTACCATAGAATTTAAAAATAGCAATTACTGATAATCAGGTTGTTACCCAAGAAGTGTCCTTGCTATATCCTGCAGAACGGTTTTAGGAACACAAGTAATGCTTAATACAAAACCGTTATAAACCATTCCATTATAGGAATTAAGTAGAATACCTGTTCCAAATATAGTGGGTTACATAAGCTGGTCTGTTTTCTGTCATTTTTCTTTACAGTTTACCTCCTGGGTTTAAACAAAATGTTCCTCAGAAAACTCTCATTCTTGCAAGTTCTTCAACATCTTCATCAGAGTAATTACACCATAGGACATAGCCTCTCACTAGTAGCCATTTAGTGCATTTCTCACAAGGTGAGAAGCTTATTTAAATGCAGGACTAAAACCTTATTTTCCTCTGCTCTTAACCTCACATTTTGAGTCCAATTTCAGTACATAAGAAAAATGAGTCTGTTTGTCTCTTTTGTGGACAGTAGTCCACATCATAAAGCATCATGAATTATTCAGTTAAACTGTCAGGCTTTTGGCAAGACAGTCTAAATCGCAGCCAGCAGACAAGCTGATTTACTTCATGGTGCATTCTGGACACCTGTGGAATTATGATATTAAATGTACTGAAAAAGCTTATAATTTTTTATATGCAGAATATAATATGGATAAATAAAAGATTCTCTGTCAAATATTCATAGGTTTTTTACCTTCTTTAAAAGTAAATTCATAAGCTCCTGGCTGATCGCTTACTACTTAAGATTTAAGATCGTAAAGCAACAAGGTTTATTTGAAACCCATGTGAGATTTCTTGTTTTAATTGTTTGTAATGAAGTAATTCTTCAGATTATCAACAAAAAGAACATAAAAATCTTAAGCATACCTCAAAAGAGAGGGCTTTCTTAGTAAAGCAGTTAACTGTCTTGTTTGCTTCCCATCTTCAATTTATCTTCCCTCTGTCTTGCTAAAAGACACTGCCTTCATCTGTCTTTATAAGAAATCTAGTTGTAAGGTGTTTTGATCAAATCACCACTCTACATGCTACAGTTGAGATGAAAGAAAACACTGAAGTCCATAAAAGCATTAGAACAATCATTTGGACGCAAGAACATTTTTCTGTGTAAATCCCAAACAGCTTTTCTCTTTTAAGATACCACATTTAAATCTTAGAATAGTATGTATAATTGATGAAATATTTCTAATATTTCTATTTTTATGGCCTATTCCAGAGTTTAGAAGTAAGGTGGAATAAAGAAATGAAAAGTAAATCAAAGCAAAGTCTTATTGGTGGGGCAGATTTTACCTGAGACAGCTATCCCTATAAACTAGAATTGTCAGAGTAGGTGTATACTGAACAAGATAGAGTTCTATAGGTGACGTATTTTAAGTGTCCAAAAGCATTTCTAGCACTATTATTTTTAAGTAATGAATTTAATAATATACTAATTATTTTTCTACCTAACTTGCAGAAAACTTGCTACCAAGATGATTAGAGAAATAAGCATGACTTACGAATTTTTTTGCCTTCATTTTCTTTTCCCTGTCAGATGTTATCCATAATTAGAAAACTGCTAAATAATTATGGAATCCAAATTTATTAGGTCTCTTTAGAGAACTTCCAGGTTAAACAGATTTAACTTAACAAACAGAATGCAATTAACAAGGTGGCTTATAATTAAAATAAACCAACCAATATTATGAAGGGAGTATAAAAAAGTAAAGGAGCTGGTGTGATATTTGTTCACTGCATGACAAGCCACCGCTGCCACCATTCTCCATAGGGCTGGCCTTAAAAGAATGAGGAGATCAGAGAGTCCAGGAAACAGATGGCTGGCTGTTGCACACACAGGCTCTAGAGAGATGGGCCATAATATGGATTACCTGCAACATCTGCCCGCCAGCTTTAGGCCTATCAGATAGGTACAACATACTGTGTGCCAGAAAGAGGATATTTTATGAAATGCAGTTAGTAATAACATCTTGAACTGCAGATATATATGTTGTATAAATTCAGAGTTTCTGTTATCCCAAAGTAACATACAGATTGTGTCCAATCGAGTGCAGAGTTGTGGGAGAAGAGTTTCATGTTTTCCCCATTATATTTCTTCATAAGATCTGCATTGGCTTTCATTTTGCCACTTTTGTTACATCCACAAAAACAAGGAGTCAGTGTGAGCGTCCTCTCTTTCTTACATAACTAACGAGTATGGTGATCATCTGGAAGTCACAGTCTGTATCTAATTGTGTGACCTTTACACTTTCTGAGACACACAGAGTAGCTGTCAGCACTGAGTTCAGGTACTGGAAGCCAGTTAGCTGTGTCAATGTGTGTTTAGTTCATCCAAATTATCGACATCAGGGTCTTTGTTCTTAGGATTGCCTGTAAATACCTGCACAGCTGGGATGGAATATTGCATCCCACAGCATGGCCTTTGGAATAATTCCCCTAGTTTAATAGTTGCTTGTGATTTTGTATGTCCAGTTTGAGGAACTCTGAAGGAAGCTAACTTCCAAAATGTCTTGAATATTAACTGTCTGAACTGTATGACCAATGCCAGAAATTAAGGATCTGACAGTTGACCAGAGAAAGGTTCAAATTCTGAAATTATGTAATTTTATTTTTGCACCTACATAATTATGCCTTGTGCTACCCTGGTAACACTGATTCAGGCATTGCAAAATACAAATGAGTTATAAACGTATATCTTAAATCATTATCTAAAAGCACATGAGTTCTAAACAAAGGAATTTATTTCATTTTAATATTTCCCCTCCACATGATAAGGAATATACCTGGCTGATGTCCTTAGATGAACCCCAGTATGTACGTCTTCCTATTAAAGTGCACCAATATTCATCTATGCTGTTTAACCTGGAATGAGTATGAAGCAATTTTTTTTTTTTTAATGGAGTCTAGGACTTCACTTTCAAAGCATTTTAGTTTCAAAAGATGTTATAGTCCCTTTTTCTATTTTTCATGAAATATCAAGTTAGTATTTAACTATTTGTTTGTCACGTTAGAGCACACAAGTTCCACAGTAGATAATAGCAGAGGGCACATTTTTATTTAATCAGAGTCTGATACTTTGACATGTCCTCCCTACTAAGAAAACTCATCTGTGCAAATTTACTGTTTTTCCTTTATATTTTTAAAAATTGTTTTGTCCAAAAGTTCTTTGAAACAGATGAGTACTACATACAACATAGATGTGATCGCCTAAGCAAATTTGTGATCATCCATGCTTAATGTTTTCAAGCCTTATTTTGGATCTGACTCACACACGTGACTGTCTTGCACTTGACAGATCTGGTGCACGCCTCAGATTTCATTTGCTTCATTTTTGTTTTGGGTCTTCATTAATTAGGAGGATCAGAAACAGCACCTTCTCAGGTTATTTACCAGGGCTGATCATAGTCTGCTCTTAGAAGTGAAACAATTTCACATCCATTTTCCTAGTTCTGCTAACAAGGTGTGTTTTGTTTTGGTTTTCTAAGTTTAAAATATTTTTTACAAACTAAACTTCTCATGTTAACAAGATTGGGTCCTGAACTGGGGGGGAATGCAGAATGGGGAGAGTTTACAATTATCGTTATATAGTTCTAAAAAGCTGATGTAATCACTAAATAAATGTGTACCATTGGCTAATGATAACCAGACGTGTTGGTACATGTTGGGATGTAAATCTGTACAGGTGATAAAAATGTTTTAGCAGGAAATGTTTGTAAAATGGCTTGAGCATCTAGGGCAAAAATTGAATATTTGCTAGCAAAACATGTAAGTGTGAAAAATGAAGCTAGTTTACGTACAGAGAAGTCAAATCTGAGTTCACAAATACTCTTTCATATGCGACCATTTCTGCCACATGAGCAGATGCATCTGAAGATTTTAGTTTTTATTTTCAGTCAGTCAGCATATAAAGCGCTGGCTTTTATAAATTACCTTAAGGTTATAATGGGAAAAAATAGCACAGATTCTTTGAAATGCTCTTTAACAACATTTGGATGTTTTATGACTGAAAATCCCTACTCTGCAACAGACTTAACAAAATATTTTCCAATTAGGTTCTCTTTCAATAAAACAGTTTCTCTCAAAATTTAATTTCTTTACTATAATAGCTTCTTTCTCCATGTTTTGAAAGCAAAGAAAGAAGACATGACCTCATTTATCTTTTTGAAATCTCAAATATATTTCTGAGATCCTTCTGGAGCCACATTCACTATTTTTCAGGTTTCTTATTTGAACTTTTTAGTGCTTGCCTTGAGCTTACTCTAAATAGATTATAGCAAAAATTAATAAATAGTAATAATCAATGTAATAGTAAGGACAAAATAAAGCAGTTTACTGTGTGAAATGAAACTTTATGGTCTTTGTCTTCATATACCTAATGAGGTAGTCAACAACATCTGAAGCAATTGTAGATCAGGACGAGGCATTATAGAGTGTATTTAAAACAATGAGTTTTCTAAACATTAATTAACATTCAATTGTTTTGAATGGTATGCAATCATTAATTAATAGCAGCTCCGGTTATAACAATATATGCAAGACTCACCTGAAGCAATGTACAGATGAAAAAAAATCACTTTCTCAAATGCTTCCCCTTTATGGAGAGGACTTTTTTTCCTTGACCTTTTGTTTTTTCTCTTTTATTCTTTCCTGTCTGTTACTGGTTTGTGTATAGTTCCATGGAATCCTCATATAGCCTCACAGTTTTTATTCACACTAATTGATGGATGTTTGTAGTGTATGTTTGTTTTTTTCTCCTGTACTCCATACAGTGGTGAATGGGGTAGTAACAACCCCTCATAACAAATGGCTTCACTTTATTTTCAAACTCGGGTTACAGGAAACATATTTGGTTTCTATTTTGAAATGTTTATTATTTATTATATATTATATTATTGTGTATTATATAGTATTTAAAGGGAAATGTTTGTGTTTATTTTAGTTTTAAAATACATTCTGATCTGAGAAGTACAAGAATACAACTTAGATACTGTAGTATTATTTATAAAGGCCTCTACTCATCCTTAATTTTTTTTATGTACTTTCATATCCTTCCACAATTACAGTAGGCAATATTTTGAGACAAAGTATTTGCAATTGCCCAATTCATGCAACAGAATTTATCTAATGTTACAGCATTTATCTAATACTACAGATAGTCCTTGTTATCATATAGTCAACTTTAAACAATTTCTTTATGTAATCTGGTTTATAAGGTAGTCTTGGCACATTCATGAAAGTGCAGATTGCCTAAAGGAAAATGAATATGGAGCATGTAGACAATTTCCCTCCTATGTCTCATTGGCATGCTCTGAAAAATAAGAGATAATTTTTTGAAGATATATCACAGTTAATGTTTTCACAATATAATTATAACCACTGTCTCAACATCCAATGAAACTACATATCCTAAAAATCTTCTTATTTCCGTTTCCTGTATGTACTCGCTAAGGCAGCTGCAAAGTTCTTTTGGCTGAATCTTAGATATCCAAAATAGCACACACTAACTCACACAAATTTATCACAGTTACTGGAGGGTTTTAGCTTTCAGATGCTCTATTAATTTGATAGCTTTATATATGAACTATTTAATCTTGACACTTTTGTTCTTGACTTTTAAAGTTTTTTTCATGTACAGCAACTACAGTATTTATTGTTTGTAATCAGGGTACTGCTCACTGCTTTAGTTTTTACTTTACCTACTGATACAAAACTCATAATTTAAAGGATTAAACCCAAAAATTTGTGCACTAAAACTTAGATCATTACTTTGTGCAAATCAGTGATGACTGTAAATTCCTTCTTTCTATTATAATAATTTTGCATTCTCTAATATGAGCTTAAACTATTGTCTTACGTTGCATAGTTATAAAACCTCATTTTTTTCAAAGATTTTCCAGTCCTGTTAAAAATCTGACCCCAGATCTTTGTTTTGCTGTCATACAAGACTGAACTTAGCATGCGATTGTACCAGCTCATTTGACATTATTTTAGGAACAATGGTCTCACGTGTTCGGAAAAATTATAGTTCTATTGTCCATAGTTTGTGTAAGTGTGTCAAAAAGGAAAGAAACATTGTGCTTTGCTTCTGATGAGGTTTTTTTCTTTTCTCTTTTTTTTTTGTTTAAAGTAAGTTATCTCAATTTTTATGTCAAAGCTGCGACATCTCTCCTATTTAGTGGCACATCCAGCAACATGCTGGAGAGGAAAAGAGATTATTTATTTTCCAGTGTCCAAAGGTCCCTTGGCTTGAGAAGAATTACAGGGCAGGGTTCAGAGTATTAGGTGACCTGTGAGGCAGGAAATGTTTGGGATTTTTCATTTTGATTAGGTCATCTCATTCTACTTTTTTTTTTTTTCTTTTTTCTTTTTTTGCTAAGTGTTCAAAATATGCCCAGCATTGCTGTGTTTGCAACTGTTTTTTCTAAGCTAATTTTAGTCTCAAAAGTATAAATCTTTCCAATGAGAGTACACTGCCAAATGGATGTCAGGCATGGTTGGATTTTGGGGGGTTTGTTTACAATAGAGTGTACAATAGACTGTGGATATGATAGAGTATACAATAGACTATGTGTGTTCTACCACAAAGTTGGGTCTTTGGTTTTGATGGTTTCTAACTTTATTAAACTTCCTGCTTTTGGACTGAAATTTTTCATTACAGCTGCTTGCTTGAGGCTAAATATGGTTCATCTTTTTCCAAGAAAGAGACTAGGGAAATAATCTATTCTTCTCTGTTGAGCATGAGCCCAGGAATGAGTAGGAAAGGGAAGAAACTAGTAGAAGCCAGCTGAGAGAAGATGGGAACTAAGCAGAAAGGGGCTACAGTGAAGTGCTAGAAATTAATAAACCAATTTGGAATTATGTCAATTGAAGACAGTTAGACATCTATGGATGTCAGTTGGACTTCATGATTCTTGTGAGTCCCTTCCAACTCAGTATATTCTGTGATTCTCTGATACGGGCTTAATCTGGAGAAAACAAGTAGAAGGATGATCCCATATAAACATATGATTTTCAAACTTTATTGTTCTTTCATTGTTAGGAAACATCAGTAAAACCCTTTGGACAATTTCTTGTCTACATCCAACTCTTCTGTCCGTCTCCCATTTCCGTGTCCTGCTGGTTCTATAGCAGGGATCTTTACAATAAGTAAAATGAGGCCAGAGCACCAGCTTGAGCCCTGACCTGCACTCATCCAGCCCTCTTATCAGCATGGTCCCTGACACACAGTGGTCTGGGCCAGCCAGTGCTCTTTGAGACAGTGCCTGAGGAAGTAAATGCCGGAGACCACTCCTGAAGAAGCAGTGTGAACAAGATAAAATAAAGTTTGGCTCCCACCACAATTTTCCATCACTATCTCAACATGTTTTCACCAACAAATACTCCCATGTGCTGTCATGTTTTATCCTAGAGGATGGCACAGAAGCAGTTACATACTTTAAAAATACCACCGTTAGCGGCTGCAGTCCACCCTCATGTCATTTCAGGCACTTCAAACCAGACAAAACAGAACCAGAAACCAACAAACAAACATACAAACAAACAAACAGACAGACAAACAAAAAACCAAAAAACCAAAACCCAGCAAAACTAGCAAAAAACCCAAAAAACTTGAACCAAACAATAACTTTACCTCAGAGCCCCGTGGCTGCTTTGTGGGGGTCAGAGAAGATTTAAGAGGATGTCAGCCAAGTTGATATAGACAATGCACTTTACTGGTACTGTTAATTCAAAAGGCAGGCATCTTTGTGATAAATATGCAAAATCTGCTTATCTTTCTTCTGAATTCATGTTGCTATTGAAGTCATATAGTGGGATTTATAATTTTTCTACCTACTAGCTTTCCTGCTGCCCCCCAAAAAAGTAAAATTACTAAGCAAGCTATGGACTTGAGCAGCATGGTTTCTATTCAAGTCATGTCTCATGATGGTTTCAGGCTGCCTTCTTTCCCTCTGTAAGACACTGAGCATTTCTTTCAACCACTGAGGTATAAGTTTACCCAGAATTTGTTGGTATTTTCCAACCTTGTTTGAAATCAGAGAAATAACTTTTGGGTTCAGATGTTAACGGGCAAGGATGCTCGGTTAGCATTATTGTCACTATCATGTCTTTAGGGACTCATATTGAAAATAAAAGGTGCTAGAAGAATATTATTAAGGTAGCAAAGTCAAGATGGAAAATTGAGATAGGACTATACTTTAATGAGCAGACACTATCATATGATCAAAGCAGGCAGTGTTGTCAGAGCTCAATTGCTGGACTGTTAAACCCTCAATGGTGAATTAAAGAAGAGAAGATCTGCAGGAAAGTTTGTTTCTTGACTTATACTCTGAAAAAATTAATTTCATTACTACCAGTGCCACAAATTCCTAAATCATTATTGACAAGTCATTCTAGACTTTTAACAAATCATTCATTTAGAAATTGCTCATTTTCTCAAGGAACCTTAAATTGACGGTTGTATTACTTCTCAGAATGTCAGCCTAACTTCACTGAGCTTTACCCTTTGTCAGGGATTGTCCTATGTGAATTCTCTTAATCAGTGGAAAAGGTGGTGAACTCCAAAAGAAGCATTACAAAATGGTAAATACCAACAATCTGCACTTAGAAGTTATTGCAGGTTTCTGAGAGTTCTTCCCTCCTGCTGATTTCAGATCAGAGGAAGGCTTTTCTTAACAATTTGTCCTTTCTCTTTACCAGGCTTCTCAGTGCATCTCCTAATTGTTTATTATAGTTGTGACTCAGGTGCTCATCACAGTGTGCCTCTTTCCACTGAAACACTTCAGCAACTTCTGTACTGCTCAGCTTTAAAATGCTGTAAACAAAATGCCTTAGAGGCCAACCACTGTTCGGATGACTTAAAAACCCAATCCAATTCTAGTGAAGCAAATGAGAATTTCTGTAGCTTTTTTTTTCTCTTTTTTCTTTGAAAGAAAAAACATGGCTCTGAAAATTTCTAAATTTGAGGAGGATATCTTTGTCCAGCTGAAATGACTTAACATTTTGGATTTTTTTAATGACTAGAATTTAACACTTCAAATTTTTGTGGCATGTGATGGTTTTCATTTCTTCATCCATCAAAACTTCTCAAAATAGTGGAATTCATCTATTCACCTATTGCTGAAGTGGCAGTCTACTGTTTTTAGGTGCATATGAAGAGTGCTATATGATTAATAGAAAAACAAAGCAATGTTAGGAATACTGGGTATATTTATAATTAAAACTTCTGAAAATCCTTTCAATGTGACATGTCTTTCATCTGTTCCAGCTACTGGTCAGGAATAAAGTTTTTTAAAATATCTGCTGAATTAAAATGTGGAAGATCTTTCCTGTATTCTTTTGTGTTCTAATTGCAATGTGTTAGCAAGTTACACGTGTTTTTATATGCTTATCCTTTATCCAAAACACAGATTTTACCTACAGGGAGTACCTGAAGAAATAAAAATTTCACATAATGCAATATCTATCTGAGTGCATTGTTGATTTAATAGAGATGGGCAGCATCTTCCCTAAGCCTGAATAACTCATTATAAAAATGTAGTTTTGGTGAGGTTTTTTTAACAGAGTATTTTCTGGAGATTTAAAATGTACTTTGAAGTGTCCTAAATTTAAAACACTACTGGATGCAGAAAGTGGTCGTTCTGGGCTTCTTTGGTATCTGGGGTTAATTTTTTGCAAGGGACTCCTGTGCTATAAGCAGATTATTTTAATAATCAACCACATTTTATCATTGATTTATCAGTCATTTTATCATATGTTCAATTACTCCTACTGTTGTGCAGTACTGGAAACCTTTTAGTTGAGCATGTTCAGAAAACGCAAAGTAAATTTCTTATGTGTGAGGTCAAAGCCAAAAACTGGGATAGTCCTGTAACTGCACTTTTTATTTTGATGTGTTTATTGTGCATCACTGTCTTCAACATTGATGCTACTCTCAATTTTTATACTTGCCTTATGTCACTGATGTATATTTATATTGCAAACATTACTTGAATAGAAATGTTCTCCACTGCTTGTACAATGCACTGAAGTCTAGTAATTTAGTTGTATTCCTTTTATATTCTCACATAGTTGACAAAAATAATCTAATTCTTACAGTCAGTAATGCAAAGTTTAAAATGTAAACTCGGATCCTTGTCTCTTAAAAATAATTCCGTAATATTTTAGATCTACTAATCAAGTTATCAGAATGGGCAAATTAAGGACTGTGATGTGGCATCACCTTGTTTTCATTATTAACTTGCTTTCCCAGGTTTTCAAGGAGATTCTGCTGCAGACGAGGTCTAAAGCATTAACTTTAATGGATTAATCAAGATGAGAAAGAGAGAGTGATCTGTCCAAATGTGCATTGATTCATCTCAAAAATAGTTAAAAATGAGAATGCTACCAAAAACCCAGCAGTTGTAGATTTATCAGTATATAAAACTTGAGAGACTAATTCATCCAAAATTGTCAGATTAGCGGATCAGATGCCATTTTCAAACCCAATTAGATGTGTTCCTCAAACAAGGAGAAAGTCATTTCTCTAAGGGCAGATTTTATCAAGTGCTTCTCAATAGTTTCTGGGATTAATGCTAAGGAATAAGTAGATTTATCACATTATTAACTTACTAATACCATATCAAACAAGCATCGCTCTCCTTTGCCCTACTGTAATAGCTACAATTCCGATGTCACGCTTATTTTTGTTTAAAATTTTAATTAAAATTCCAGACATAAAGACAAAAAAGTGCTTTGGGCTTGTTAGGTTATATTTTTACTTTAGTTCTAACATCAATGTTCTTGTCTTCTGTTTCATATATCTTTTCTCTGATGAGGAGCAGCTGAGGAAACTGGGATGGTTTAGCCTGGAGAAAAGGAGGCTCAAGTGAGACCTTATTGTTCTCCGCAACTATCTGAAAGGAGATTGTAGTCCAGTGGGGGTCATACTCTTCTCCCAAGTTACAAGTGATAGGACAGGAGAAAATGTCCTCAAGTTGCACCAGAGAAGATATAGACTAGATATAACAAAAAAAATTACTTCATGGAAAGGGTTGTCAAGCACTGGAACAGGGAAGTGATGTAGTCAGCATCCCTGGAGGTGTTTAAAAGACATGTAGTTGTGACATGTAGGGACAGGGCTTAGTGGTGGACTTGGTTAATGTTGGACTTAATGATCTTAAAGGTCTTTTCCAACCTAAAGGATCTGATGATTCTATGTTTCTGAGATTCTAGCTGTGATTGCACTTTTAAATGTCTTTTAGCCACCACAGGCAGGTGGCTACCTTTTACTGCCGGTCAGATCTTGAAATACAAGCTCATCATCAACCAGTACTAGGAAGATACATATTTTTGTTATAAAATCTTGCATGGTTTCCTAAGGGATAGGACAGGTTGAAAGACCATTTCTTTCATAGCTTTCATGTGAGGCAGAGTACTGTGGTGTGCTGCCTAGTCTTTGATCCTAATGTGGTTTTGGTATCTAAAAAGAGATGCTTTGGGGAATTAGGAGCTCTAGAGTGTTGATGCTGTTATTCCATGACTACACAGGGCTACACAACTTGGGTAGAAGCTTCTCCTAAGGCTTACAGTATCACTCTTTTGGATCGATCCCAGTGAGGCTTTAGGTTATTCTTAAGGCACTTTGTCTCATTCCTTTTTTTTCTTTTCTGAAGTGTAAACTTTCCTCTGAGACTTTCAGTTGTAAAGATTATACATCATTATCCTCATTAAGAAACCAACAGGGAACTTGCTCGAAAACAAGCTCAAATGAATGAATTATCATAATTATTAATTTATTTTATGCTTGAAAACTGTGTTACCCTCCTATCTTTTCAGAAAACAGCAGTTGGCTTGTGTTCACTTTGCATGTTTATTTTTCTTAAACAGCTGCACAGAATGGTAAGCCATTTTGTTCTCTGTAGAACAACACTGTAAATCTCTATGTCTTTATACTTAAGTTTGAGTATCTTCCTTGCATCAGTCTTATTTTTAATGTACAACATCTTAATGCCTGGTGCTGGAAATGCATGATTTATTTGTGATAGTTTGCTGCACTGTAGGACTGTATTAGCTGTACTAATAGAAACTCATCACCTTTACCTTTGCTGTGGGAGGTGAAAGAGCTTAATTCTCTCTGACTCAAACAGTACTAATCTGCAAACACAACTGAGCCAGGAGATGTTATTTGTCATTCCTCTGTATAAATTCGGACTGAAAAAGATATAAATATATATATATTCATATTTTACTATAAAAGTACTTAACTAGGAGTTTACATATTTTCTTTTTTTAATTTCGTATTTCTCTGAGGGATCTAAAAGCATGTTATATTATACGCCATTTATGATTTTGCTTTTTTATTTATTACCATGACATTAAATGTAATAATAAACTAAAGGTCAGTAAATCAAAATATTTACCTCTTCTTGATTACTTATTGATAATTCTGTCCTCTCAAAGGCTTTGCCAGTATGGTCAGAGTGGAAACATCAATTTGTATACAATATTTGTTTTTGAATAATATTCTAGAAAGCTGACTGTAGACAAGTTACAAATAGAACCATACAGGCCTGTAAGTGTAATCAATTTTTAAAGGCAAAGCAAAGTAGAATGTAGGAAAGGAAAGAAGGGAGGGGAACTAAACTAGTACTGTATGAAAACCATATTAGTTTTGGACACATAATTTCTCACCAGGTGTACAGTCAAGATTTCTTTTACGTTTTCTTCAAATCTCATTTTCCTCTTGACTATAAATGTGACAGATTCTTTGCTGGGGATGTGCTTCTGCCTCACTTATGGGCTGCCTTACTTTCCTTGATTCATCCTGCAGAACGCCTTTTCACCTTTCCTTTCATAGAATGTTATCCCAGAGAATTGATTCAAGTAAACAGAAGAGTCCACCTTCAGAGAACTGGGAAAAAAAGGCATTTCTAACAGCGTATTAGAATAGTGAGGAACTGCCAAAACGAGGTGCCATAATTGCACAGTTCAGATAACCTCAGTTACTCATGTGAATGACAATTGAGTAGCAGTATTGAACAGGCTTTTTGTGGAAGTTGCGCTCCTACCTTATTACTAGAGCGCTATGTTTATTTTATCGACATATACATTTTGCAAGTCTGCATTTATTTGTGCATTGATATTTTGACTAATCCATATTAATGAAATTATATACAGAAAACTGTAACTTAATTACATTGTAAGCAGGAGTGACGCATTGCAAAGTCATCTTAATGTACTTGCACTTCCCTGTAGACTATTGGCAGCATCTGTTAATCTACTCACCATTGTATTAGAAGGGATTAGCAAAACCAGCAAAAAGCCAAGACCTCCCTCCTATCAGTCAAGAGTTGTACAAATCTATTGCATTTTACTTTACATTGGAAAGAAGTTTGAAGTAGAAGTCAATGATACAGCAGTAATGGAAGAATAAAACCCTTATTGTGTATGTTTGAAAACATAATCCTATTCTTTAATTTGCCTTTGAAATTTTCATTATTTGGAAGTCAGAAATTCAGAATAAAAGTAGTTAGAACTACTGAACACATCCTTCAGTCCTCCCAAGCACACCTTCAAAGAATGGCGGAGGTAACAAGCTGCTTGTTCTTCCTTTAGCACTGAAAAAAGCCTGGTTCAAATCACAGCTGGGGGTAGGGAAGTCAAGTTATTCTACTACTTCTCTTCAACATAGTATGTCATTCTAATAGAATAGTTTTAATGTCTATTATTATATTTGCATTTGAGCATGTATTTCATCATAATACAGATTTTCCAGTTTGATAGGACATTCCCAAACTGAGAATTGCATTGCAAGGACATATATGAGAAAAAACATAGAAGCAAGAAAGTGTAGACAAAGGTATACTTAGAAAAATCTGTGTGTTTGTCAGCATGTACTATGATTCTAGGAGTAACTTCAATTGCAATTGGAACTGATAAACACAGGGAAATTTGGTATTCTCCTACCTGAATTGCAAGAATTGTATGATACTTATTCTCTCTCTCTCTCTTGTTTTGGTTTTTCTTTGGTGGGAGAAAATAAGGCTTGGGAATTGTAACCTAAAAGAGAGAGAGCAAAAGAAATACAGTTGACAAAAGGGAAATTATAGCCTAAGATTTATGAACCTTATTGATTAGCAATCATCCTGTAATACCAAAAGTTACACTAGAGAACAGTTTTAATATTTTGACATGTTAGAGTTTTGGGGAGAGTTTGATTGGTGGTGGGAGTGTATTTTTTTGTCAAAAGAATAAGGAAAAAAGTCTCAAATTATAGGCCATCTAGCAAATTATAGTCCATCCATCACATAATATGGCATGCTATATTGTCATATGTTGATTCTAGAAGAAAAGTATCTTTTAAGAAAATCCTAGTGGTACTGTGTTCTGTTTATACATTTATTCCTTGATCTGGCCCCTTCTATGCTTTTAATCCCTTAAATGTCTGTATATTGAAGTCTTGAAAGTGATTCTGAGGGTAAATCAAGGTAAGTGAAATGAAGAGGATGCTTATGATGGAGTTCAGCTTGTATAGAAATGAGTGTGCATGAGTCTAAATTAAATACTTGTTATACAAGCAGAACACGCTGTTTTGAGTTGCTGGAAATAATCATGAGGACTGGAAATGTTATTCACTCCAGAACAGTTACTGTTTTAGTGTACAGAAATACTGCATATTTTTCTCTTTTTGTGGAAATTGGAGCTTTTCTGAGAGTGAATACACCTACAGCTTTTAGTTCTATTACCTATTGTGGGCAGGCGTTCTTGTGATAAGTATAGTTTAGAGAAGACAGGTATTTAATTGGTTCAGAAATCTATTCTCAGCTTGTAGTACAGGTGAGCCTCATGCGAAATAAGGAAGAGCGAAATAGGAGCAACCTCTTTATGTTGCTTTTCTAAAAAAGAAATTGTTCCTGTGTAAGATTTTTTAAAAAGTTTTCATCCTTTTTAGCCATATTAGAGGGCACAGTTGCAGTCTTCCTGGTCTTTTTTGGTAATATTTAACATTAAAACCATTTGAGAAGTGGCAGGAAAAAAAAGTGAGGTCATATCTTTGCTTCCTTAGTATGTACCAAGTTCTGATGAGAGGAGGAGTTGGTTATGCAGTGGCCATTAAGAAATTCTGGCAAACCTGATGCTAGAACAACTGCAAGGGCTCTACCACTGTAACTCCATATCGATCAGTCCCTATTAGGATTGTCATAACATGCTGTTTATTGTTAAAGGAAAAATATTGTTTAAAGGACTAGATGACAGACACAAGGCATTTGATATTTGTACGGATCCTGACCTTGTGCAAGTCAAAATGGGGTTTGTCACAATTGTCCTTGCTCAGCTTATGCTGCTCATTTGTAAAGTGTAGCGATGCTAACTGTAAAAGTTGCACCCCTGCAATGAAAGCTGCACAGAAAGTAGCTGTGCAGGAAAGAGATGCTTAGAATTTGTTTATGTTTGCAAGTAAATGCAGCCCTTTGTTTTCTTTAGGAAACACAGGTAGAAGGACTTTAAAGCCATCAAGAAGATGAAACAAAGCAAACAATACACTGTTCAAAAACCTGCGTAAATAATTTCTGACCTTAAGAGTAGATGTGAACAACACAGAGGTTTTCATTTTCAGTCAGTTACTCTGTTACAGTGTTCTGTCAGGTTAAGAAAATAGCTAATTTGAGAAAAAAACCCCAAATAATTTTTTAAAAGCAATTAATTTTTTATGTTGTTATTGTAGTTGCCTAGCAAGAACTAGAACTTCAAGTCTTCCTGTGTTGGCCATTCGTACAACCTTATGCTAATAGGAGTACATTTTCAACTGAGAAGGACAGTCTGTACTATAAATAATAGTTTGAGAGCTGGAGATCAAAGTGAATGAATACTTTATTCACTTCCAGCCCTAGCTTTATTTCATCTATTGTTTGGTGCTTTCATATACACTGTTCAACTCATTTTCAAAGGTCTAGATAAGTTATGTACCAAAGGCAAAAAAATACAAGTAAACCTAGTATCAGGTTTTGATATGGATCCACTTTTTTGCATAAAATACCATTATCTGAGTCAACAGGAAAGGTTGTTCAGTGTTATAGAGACATTCTTTGTCACTATACAAGTCAACCTTAAATGGCTCAATTAAAAGTATTTAGATCCCTTCTTTTTGCACAAATCTTAATACAAGTATTCACATATTCATCATTTGATTCTTCATTTTGTTTATGTTTTAAGTAATAAATGGCCCTAAATGCAGGGAGATCTCAAATTTGTGTATTTAATTTAAAAACCTGTAAACTTTTTTTAACTGCATTTCTTTTTAAGGAACTGATTATTTTAAAAATTTTGAATTAATAACATAAACCATAACTATGGTTTCTAAAATTTTCAATGGGATTACAATATTTTATATCACAAGTAACTCTGAAGACATCCATAAACTAAACATTTTCTTTCAGCTCATAAGAACACCAGTAAAACATTAACTCTTCTTCATTAGTCTGACAGATCTATTCAATCACTGTACTTCTCAGATATTCCAGAATACAAAATGTAAGCTTGAGATGTGAGTTGAAATGTCTTTTAGACCACTTTGATGACCTTGGACAGGTGGACTTGGATTCATCTGCCTTAACTTCAGATGACTACATCTCAGCTAACTATCCTAAACTCCCTCTACTCACTGGAGAGAAATAAGCACTACTGGATTTGGTTCATCTGAATTGCTTTAGACAGACACTTTTAGATGAGATAAATGTCTGAAGTTACTCAGGATATATTCCATTCTCTTTGTTGCATTGCCCTTCTGGGAAATGAAGAAAATGGTGCTGTTCTGTAACTGCCATACCAACATAAAAGGAGGGATAAATAATAGTAAAAGGTGATGAAACTGGATAGTCCATCAGCCCCAAAGATTCTGATTTATCTGTCCCCATAAATGTGCAGCAGTGTGGACAATGAGTCAAACAAGAGGGAACATACAGAAATGGGATGAGTAATACATGACTGTAGACTATGAGACTGATCTGAAGTGCTGATGCACTCCATGAAGCATGGCAGGATGGGACAGCTGAAAACTAACACAAAGCAGGATCTTCTCACCAAATGAGGATTATTTTGAATTCAGGATATTTTTTTTTCATATGCATATACTCCATGCAATATGTATAAGCTTATTGCTGTTATCAATATGTATTTACACAAACCAGATCACAAAACTTTTGCTGTAAAACTGTAGGGTAGCAAAACTTTTCATCACTCAGGTAAGGCCTAACAAAGTGAGAGGAAGGGAAAGAAAAAGAAAAGGTGAAATTGTTTTCTCCTTTTTTTTTCCTTCTCTACAATTGAAAAATAAAGGGAGTGCTACATTAAGGTTGCTAAAACTGCCTGCATGACACTGATTGTCTGACTCCATTGTAACTGGCTGGTTAGATTTCAAGACTAAAACTTAAGCTTCTCTGGAGAGTAAGTGAATTAGGTGTGTATAGGTAGTGAGCCAAGGATTAAAATTTAATAGATATATTCTTTGCCATGGATGTTTCTCCAGATGCACTTGAAGATAAATGAATAGTAAGAGGGTCCTTTTTATTGCTGTTAGTAAATTCAGAAAGTGGTTTATCAGATCTTTTCTTCTGTAAGAGTATAAGCAGGAGAAAATTCAGTAGCATGCAATCAAAGTGTCAGATTAACAGAAACGGAAATGTCAATACTCTTGTTAACAACAACAACAACAAAAAAAAGCATAAAGCCTAAAATCAAATAGTTGCTCAGCCTTTGCCAATTGGAAATTTCTCAGTAAACCATATGAAACCAAGCTTTTATATCCTGTTTTCTCAGGGAATAAGCAATGTCAGTTAATGTCATTTGTTGTCATATTCTATCAGAATTTGTTTTGAACTAGGTATCATTTGAACTAAGACTGGTTGGTTTGTTTTTTTTTTTCTATCCAGCAACATTTTAATAATTACTGTATTTGACCATTTTAAGATTTCCATTGGTGTCATTGGTCATACTACATGCATTTAAATAATCAGGTTTTCTGTCATTATTAGGGTTATAATATTTTAATTTTTTTCTCCAAGTTATAAAATTCTTAGCAGGATTTAGGAAAGAGTGTACCCGTAAAATTCTCTACTGCTATCCCACATCAAGATGTGATTACTTCATTAAAAAAAAAATGCTGTTTTTACTCTAATAGGATATACAATACAATGTTCTGATGGTATTTCCCTTTAGTATTATATCTAGCAGCCTTTTAGTATAATTTTGTAAGTTATACAGTTCCTGCAGTGTGTGATTATTCACTTCTCATACTGTTCACTGTTAACTTAAGCAAATAGCCTCTAGTCATCATTTTGAAAGTAGATATGAAGATTGCATTTCCATAATTAAAAATAAAAATCAAATCCCTCTTCTGTCTTCATTTTTAAATTGCTGCTGTCAAACTGTACAAATGTACCAGAGCAAAATGATTGAAATACTTTTAAAAAATCATTCATAATACTTAGTCTTGGATGAATAATAAAAAAGGTAGAACATTACAAATTGTTATTTCCTCATTCTAATTAGATTAATAGATTGTACAAATCTTCAATCCTTTACATGAGTATATTATGGTATGACAATCATAAATCCTATGCATTTTTACCCTACCAAGCATATGTAGGATTGTTAATGGGTAGCTGAACAATCAATGTATTCATACAATTTAATCTTTAAGATTAATATAATATACTTTCATGGCAGCAACTTTGAAAAATAATCATCATCACGATTATGCCCATTAAAATTAAACTAGATTTCAGTATTTTTCTTGTCTTCTGTTAACATGGAGCCTGATTGTTTGGTAATGCTTTTCTTTCTTGGATCCACTTGTGACTGTATTGTAGATTGAAAGTACTTTTTCTTTGCGTATTTTATTTCACCCATGATATTTTCTTTGACTTCCAATTAACATTTATTCAACATTTCAGGGCTCACTGATATGTCCTTTTAAAACAATTGCAAGTTTAATAGGGCACAGAGCTGGCATTTGTCTACAGATCAAACCAATTTCACAGGCAGAATTTTTATTTGAAATTATATGGTCTGAATGCAATCATCTTGTCTATCTCTACACTTTAGCTTTAGGAATTGTATACCAGAGATAAGATAGTTCTGATACATGTATGTATGTGTATTTTTACAGGTTGTGCATTTTTAGAAACGACATGTATATTTGATCATGTATTCCTGAATAGAAAGACATCATGAATGAGATCTCTAAAGAAATGCGTAATATATCTCAGCATGGCTATGCTAAGGTTAGTAAAGATGTGCTGATTTATGCCAGCTGCAGTTCTGGCCAGTAAGGATAACAAGCAGTCTTTTCTTTTGTGCTTTGTTGCTTAGTGCACTGTGAAGCATCCAGCACTAGACTTTAATGTTGACTGTAGCAGCAGTGACCTCATGACAGACAGATATGGTTACTCTCTTCCCCACAAATGCTGTTCCAGGCTTAGACTTTCATCTGTTGGCATCTTCAAAATTGAAAAGCTAGGTTTGAAGTAAAACCATATAATATTAGAGTCCACAACCTCTATTTTATTCCATCATAATTATCATAAAGACATTTTAGATTTTCAGTGCAAGGTTGAATGTTTATAACATCATTTTTTGCTGTTTTGAATAAGAAACACATCTGAAATTAACACTATAAAAATGAAAAAAATATATCAAGATTGCTTCAACACATCTACAAGTGTGTCATTTAATTTTCTTTATCTCCTTTAATTGTTTGCATGGTGTAATATAAACTTCCATGAAAAGGCTGTAATACATAGATAATGATGTATTCAAAGCACAAATCTCACAGGCATTTGAAGCAGAGTTAACAACTAGTTTTAGGAGTCCAGCCTCAGCAATCTCCAGCTGGAGACCCAAGTGTGACAGCTTTGCCCACTGAGTAGCCACTGGGATAATAGATGCTCTGAAGAAACTTGTTTCTGTGGATTGAATCCTCTGATTTCTTTGCTATTAGGCAGGGTAACATTCAGGGAGTCTGCCTATGGGCATTTACTTACTTGAGTCTCATATAAAGCTACATTCTAAGAATACAGAAATAGGTCTTAACTGAATAGTGTCATTGGGCATTCCAAATCTATTTCCATGTAATCACATAGGCAAAACCGGAAATAAGAGTGCAGATGCAGGAAGTAAGTAATAATGGCCTAATTATTTTAGTATGCTGATATCAGTAAATTTCCCTGGATATTCTCCTGACAAGGTTGTACTACCAATAAACCACCCTTGAGATGAAAGCTTTTGTTCATCTCAAAGCATTTGGATTCATTAGTAATATATGATCACCATTAAATTACTCTTGTTTTGAGTGACATATTTGAAAACAGTGTCAAAATCTAGGAAGAGGCAAGGCTGGAAATATTTTCAAATTGTTCTTGCCCTTTCTGTCTACATTAGTAAGCAATGATTAATAAGAGAAAATCCCAACAAACAACCCCTCTCAAACAAAACAAAACAAAACAAAATCATGAATAAATGAAACCTCAGAGAAATACAAATTAATCTTTTATCTATCTGGCAAAAAGAAGCTTTATGTGTAATTGTGGTACATTCTGTGACACCGATAATATGAAGCTTTTTCCCCTTCCCAAAGAAGTATATCCTGCTCTCTGAAAAGTTCAAGCTGAACAAAAAGTGTTTCAACAAATATGTATTGATTCTTTTATATCTATCCTCCTGTGTATTGGTTACTCTACCTATTTATGCACACTCACATGAACATACATAAGCATGGGGCAGGAGAAAGAGAGAAAGAAAGGATTTTATTTTCTTATCCAGAGAGAGCATATATATTTCACTTCTGCAACTCCTTTAAACTTACAGTTTGATTTTTATTATATCAACACAGGTTCTCCATCTCCAGCTGTAAAGCCCACTGTTACTTAGGGGGAGCAAAGGGCTTCCAAAGATAAGCTGCTTTATGGCATCCCTTATCCAGTGGACTTTCCAGCTCAGGTGATTTCTCTTCTGAGTCTGTTTGCTACCATTCCCATTTGCAGGTCCAGCTTGTGGCAAGGCCTGCATGTATTCCAGAGGTGTTTGTGCAGGTACGCAGAGGTGAACATGCACACATCCCCCCATACACTGTAAGGCACGACATGGGCCAACAAAGCAAGCTGTGTCTGCGTGAACACCCTCACGGACACCCCCAGTGCTCTCTGCACCAGCTGATGAGGATAAGAGCTTGGTGGTGGTCACACAGTGACACAGACGGCACACACCCACACAATGGGATCTGGACCTGGCCCCACACACGTCTGTCCAGGAGCCAGACCTAGATCCGTTTTGCCCCAATTGCTGGCCTTGGTGTTCCTGTCCTACATCCATACCCAAACTTGGTACTTCTGATATCATTACTCAGGTAATCTTGATCTTTTATGGCATTACATGATATTGCGTTGTGAGGCTCTTCTCTCCACAAAAGGTCTCCAGTTCTGTCTTTCAAGTACACATGCAGTTTGATTGTTCTAACAGAACTCCTCTCATCACCACCACTCTGTCCTTTTTGTCACCTTCTCACACTGTTCTTTACTGGCTCCAACAAGTTCTTGTGTTGTGTTCAGGAGTTTCTTGCGGCCTACTGAGTGAGCTACATCTCAGGCTTGGACATCTGTCTGTGTATCATAACATCCTGATTCTGTGTTTGTGTATAGATCATGTATGCACTCCGTATGTTGTTTGATTGTCTTGGATACTGCATTGGGGGCTGGCCCTTTCCTTCTACACCATTGCAGAGTGGTGTATTACAGGCTATTCCACTGTTATTTCCATCGTCAGCATTAGGATCCTGCTTTTTTACTGATTCATTTCATGTTTGATGCCAGAGCACTCCTTTCTTTTCCCTTTTTAAGCATTTTCTCTGCTTTGCTTACTCTCGACTCCAATCATCTTGTAGCTTGGTCCCAGCCAACTGACAACTGTCAGCAATTATGAAATCAGTGAGAATATGCTTGCCAAAGCTGAAATTTATTGAGGATGCTCTGCACTCTTCCTGCAATATATGCTAACCTACCACTATCCCAAATTCCTCCTACACAGAAAATATTCAAAAGATTAGGACCACTTGTACAGTTTCTACATTACTGCTTTCCTGTTCTCTGGAAAAGGGGCATGGTTAGGAAAAGGAGGCATTGCTGGTGGTGGTTTTAGTCAGTCTGACACTTTGGGAAGGAGACATGAATTTTAACACTTTGAGTCCTTTCTAACTTATTCTGAAGTCCAGTACTTGTCAATAAACAAGCACTCTTCGAAAGGAAATGGATATGCGAAAAAGACTTAAACTCACCTTTCTGTGAGCACACACATTACAGCTTCTGGGCCCAGTGCATTAATTCCAGGCAGGTTTTGCTGAATTATGTCTTTTTGTGTTGATGAAAAGCTTTATAAAATTAAACATACATTTTAGCACTTTCAGGTACTCTGACATAGTGACACTTGAATTTGAAGCTAGAGGATATTTCAGATAAAACCTGTGCTTTGGTTATTCTGTCATTAAAAACAGTTTTTAAAGCTCCTTGCTTCTTTTTACTTTTCTAGGACTGAAATAAGGTGGATTTAAGCAACTGTTAAGTTGTTCAATAACTATAAACTTATTTACATTTGTTAAGAAGAGTATTACAGCTGTATACAGAATTTAGGATAAATATTTGTTGCATTAGTGTCTACACAAAGACACTGTGGTGCTTAGATTCAGAAGAGCTTTGATTCTTTCAAAGCTCACTTTGTAAGATATGGCCTGAGGGAGAACAGTAATGCTGTAAACAGATTCTATGCAATCAAATATATATGTATATGCATTTCTGAGCTCATTTTGCATGTTTGCAATTAATCCAAATCACAGTTTAAATTGTTTTAAATAATTTCTTACAGGCATTAAGTCCAATATGAGATTTCAGGGATTTAGAGAAATGTTTAGATTCTTTTTTGATCTTTTGAGGTATTCCATGGATAGGAGACAGGGCATGCATTATCACAAAAATTCTTTTATGGAAAATGAGAAAATCAGAGATAACCTGACACTGTCAAAACATGTTGCATTTATTTATTTATTCAAAGGCTCTGAAAAGCAAAAAGTATTGTTTAAGAGGGTGTTTGCCCAAAGATACTTGTTCTAAGACCTGTCATATTAACCTAACACTGTGTCATACCTTTTGTAGATCTTGCTATGAAGAAACAAATAACTGTCCACTCTGAGCAAGTTGAAAGTCAGTGAGAGGAAGTTTGTATTTACCTCCAGTGTTACCTCCCAAGTGTCCTGGCTGGAAAAGTAAAACATCATCATAATTTCTGCCATCCATAAGTTTAGATATTTTTAAAATATTGACAAGGTTAAAATAGCCACTGAAAGCTACATAAACATCCAGTTTGCTATGGACCCTTGGCAAGGTGAAGTAGAATGCTGAAATAAAAACAATTAGTTAGAGGTTTTTTTTATAAATATGCATATGCTCTCACAGTGGCCTTACTGATTCAGAATGGGTCATGGGAGATGGTCACAGTTTGAGATCCCACAAGTGGGATCATACATATTTTATGTATGTACCTATGTACAGTAAATGACCAGAAAAGCAGATGGCAAGTGGGAAGGCAAGAGTCCAACAGAAATTATTTTAATCAGCTTTCTTTTCTGCTTGTTATTCACATATGTTTTGTCAAGTCGCTATTGCATTCATAGTCAGATCTCCATCTTTATTATACCTTCATTAACCTTTTAAATCTCCCATCTGTGTACAGGAGCCTTTCTTTAGTTTAATTATCTGTTTAAAATTCACAAGTGGTAGCTGCTGCCATTTTGGCTTTTTGACATTTTTCACCTGCAGACTGTAAGAAACAGATTTAAGAGTCTTGTTCTGCTGGTTTAAGTTGCATCCAGATTTTAGCTGAAATACTGGAGCTAGAATGCAGTCATTCATTGTCATTCAGGAGCTGTTTGAGTTGGACTTTTGTGCTTTTTGGGGTCAGCAGACCTCAGCTGAATTACAGTCTTGAATTTTGTTTTGCAACTGTGTATTATTTTCCTTGTCCTGTCCCTGTTTCTTCCTTTTTAGTACAGTCATAAAGTATCGCAGTTTGGACATTTTATGCAGGGATTCCATTTTTTTTTTTTTTGCTTGTAGATAGGATCACTTGGTTTGCAAGTGAGTCAGTCCTCTTATCATCAGTCAATTTATACTTTTTAAGGCACACTTGTCATTCTGCTTTCTAGCACACTGCTACCTCCCAGAAAATATGAAATAGAAGTATTTATTACACCATGCACTATTTGATGTACTTCATTCCTTTTTTTTTCATGGTCATCAAAAGTGTTTTCAGTTGCATTTTCTGGACCATCAGGTGTAAAGATATGCAGGGTCAGAGTAAAATGTTTCTGTTACTTTTTGGTCGTTCAAGCAGTTCTTTCTTTTCTCCTAATCATATTATTAGCACTTAATAGCAGTTGCTATGGGAGCTGCAGAACCAAACAGTGGCTGAGGCTCTGTGGCAATACATCTATGTTAAAGGTAACATCTGGTCCTTGCCCCCTTGAAGGTAAGAGAAGTGGTGAAGGGAATTTTAAATACTCATTCACATGCTAGCTTGAACCTCAGTACACAGTATGATTCACTGCTGGGGAAGAAGTGGTGTTACCAAGCTTCTGTTATCACATATAAGGATTAGGAAGATAGGAGGCAGACTGAGTTTCTGTCATGGCTCCTGTCTAAAGTAAGGTGGTGAAAAGAACACATGGTACCTTTCCTGCCTGTCTGGTTTATTCATTAATGTTACCACTCTTTGGCTCATAACCTGCCTTCTTCAAACACACTTTCTGTTATAAGAAACTCAGCCTGTCTGAAAAAGTCCTTGTCAAAACCTGCCCTTCATCATCTTTGTCGACTTTCTGCGTATTCCCAGCATGCTGCTTTTCTCAGAGTGAGTCCTTATTATAACTCATAGGCACACTGCTTGCCAGAATTCCCATGAGATAAAACCTTAGCCTTCTTTTACAGGTATCAAATATCTCTTTAATATTCTTCTTTAATTCTGATAGTGCATCTCTCTGAGTGCAGTTCCTTGAAACTTGTGCTTTAATAGTTTTGAAT
Source organism: Dasyornis broadbenti (assembly GCA_013397935.1). Lineage (NCBI taxonomy): Eukaryota > Metazoa > Chordata > Aves > Passeriformes > Dasyornithidae > Dasyornis > Dasyornis broadbenti. Next base: position 1,834,252 of record VZRN01006529.1, on the reverse strand, counting down.
GTCTGCTAAAGAACTCCAAAGTTTGATTCCTGTAATATCCATCAAAAACTCTAGCAGAGGAGCAGTATCTTTTTAACTGTCAGGCTGGCAGAGATTTCTCAGAGGTGCATTTGTTTCTTTGTCCCTTGTACTTTCTTTTTTTGTGTGTATGTAACAATAATACTGGAATACGCATAAATGTGAACTATGCTAGCTAAAATAATTCTTCACTGTCATGCTACGGTCTTTGAACCACAATTTCTGCAGGACATGGTGTCAGTTGACAACCTCATCATTATAAGCAAGCTTTTATGTTATACTTAAAAGTTTTCAATCTTGTTGTCATACCAATTATTTTTTACTTAGGCAAAAGGGCCTCATTTTATAGGAAAATGTCTGACAGATTAATAATATTTCACATGTCCATAGACCCATTCTAAGAATTGCTCAGTACTTTACACGCATTAATGTATTAAACTTTCCAGTAACCTTAAGGGGAACTGTTATTATTTTGCAGACATGCAAACAGTGGCACAGAGAAAATAAATAAGTTCAGACAGCTTATTTGCAGTAAGAAAGGGAACAAATCCCACAGTCTTAGTCTCCCATTTTGACCATTAGGTCATGACTTTTGTTCAAAGAAAGGGAGCTTAACCCTTTTTGTTTGTCTTCTTGGCTTAGGTAAACAATGGTTTCTCATATCCTTCTCATCCTATTGTTAAGGGAAAGTTTATCTTTAGTAATCTATATCTCCACCCCTATTCAACTGGCTAAGAAAGAAGTCAACAGAAAAAGAAGAGGGTGAGGAGAAGACTTCAAATCTTTAAAACAGCTGCATGTCTGTCTCTCTTGTTCTCTCCCTTTCCCTTTCTTCTTTCCTTCCTGTCTTCTAAATCCTGCTTAAATGAATAGGTTGAAAAGGCAGCCTTCCAGAACTGGAAGACTTAAGGTACTTGTAGTGTGAAGTCTTTCAGATTGTTTGGACAACCTTGTATGAAATTTGATGAGATGACCATTCATGCCACGGTCTCTTGCAGCCCTTTACATGTTAGTAAAGGGCTGCATATTAGTTAGGTGATCCCACCTAACTTCAGGTGTTTTTCAAAGTCCCCAGTGTTAAGATCTTAGTCTTTTTAAACATCTTTCATCATCATTGGAGAGACAAATGGGTGTCCAAAGAGAAGTTCTCAGTTGTGTCGAGTTGCTTTCTAAGGAGAAATGGAAAGGAAACTTGGTTGACCATTCTCCTGGTTTAGGGTAATTAGTGAAATCTGTAAAATCAGAGAGGCTGCAGCAGGATTTTAGTGCAGAGAACTAAATGAATGTGTATGCAGAACTTTATAGTACATGCCGTGAAGGCTAAGTCTGAGCTGATCTTTTGACAATGGAAACAGCTGTGCCAGTGTGTCAGTGCAGGTATGTAGCACCTTCCTGCTCTGAACCGCTGCATTTCATGAACACATGGATAAAGGGATAGAAGTTTTTCCTACATATGCAGGTTGACTTTGTGGGAGGAAATGACTAGCTGAATTCCATCAGGCTCTTAAGTTTTCTTTTTTAACTGATGCATAGGATGAAGCAAAAAAAAAAAAAAAAAAAAGCATTGCGGATGAGCGGGAAGATGTGCAGAAATCAACAGATGAGTAAATCACGAAGTGAGAAAAATCATAGGGTAGCACTCCTTCTGTAAAATTGCTAAGACAGTGGTGAATTAGATTTCTGGGTTACATTAGTGATTCAAAGAAAATGCAGAAACACTGTTGTTTACCTGTCTTCTGAGAATTAACTCTGCAGTCTCACATTAGTGTTTTTAGAATACTTTAGAAGATATTTCCTGTGTAATATTTTACTCTAAACTTAAACAATTCTTCAAGAGCTGTGTAATCAAAAGTGCTGAGATTACCATTAGAACTTTTTTCTCTTAGGTGTTATCCCTTGATATGTAGTATGGAATCTCAAGAAACAATTTCTCTGTTTTCCATTTTATTTTTAAAAATTAAGTTAAAAAGTACAGAACATATCTTCCCTTTGATGCTGTACCCAGGCCTTTATATTCATAATTCTTTGCTCTTCCTGCTGCCTGCAGTAGATGTGCACGTATGTCATTGATTGGATCACTACAGCTGTCAGAGCAGGACAGGCTGCAATGGAATGTGCTTGCTCCTTTAGTCAAAACTATTTGCTTCCCTTTGCTACAGACAGCTGTCAACTGTTGAAACTCATCTTAGTCAGGAGAGATTAAACAGATACAGGGCAGAAAAGCTGTACTAATTTTATGACTCTGAAACAGACAAAACAGGATTTCCTAGAGGTCCTGGTTAGAGGCAGTTAGAAATTATGTTAAATGGAAGTTTTACTTTTTGAATACTATCAATTCACAGTTGGGCAGAGGAGAGAAAAAAAAATTAACACACCCAGGGCTCATGAGTTTAGATAAGGAACTAGGAAAAGACGTACTCAGGACAAAACAGGCTGAACTTAAGTTGCAAAGTGACTTATTGCTAGCAGAGTCAGAGGAGTAAATGAGAAGTAAAATAAAACCTTCAAAGACACCATTTCTCAGCTCACCCTACTCCCTCCTTCCCAGCAGCAGCACAGGGGGACAAGGCATGGGTGGGGGGAGGGGCGGGTAGGTGAGTTCATCGCCGAGATCTTTCTTCCCCTGCTCAGGGAGAGGAGTCTTTTCCTCTACACAGCCGTGGGTCCCAATCTCACAAACAGCAGCCCTCCCAAACCTGCTGCAACATGAGCTGCCCCCACGGGCAGACAGTCCTCCCAAAACTACTGCAGCGTGGGGTCCCTAGTCCACAGGGTATCAGACCTCCAAGGTCAGGCCATTTCCATCTCGACTGCAAGGCCTCTCTCTCCACTGGGACTCTCGCTGGGCCACAGCCTCCTCCAGGCATCCACCTGCTCCAGTGTGGGCACCTACCCACAGGCTGTGAGCGGATCTCAGCATCCCCCATGGACCCCATGGGCTGCAGGGGCACCACCTGCTCCACCATGGTGCTCACCACAGCCTGCAGAAAAATCTTGGCTCCGACACCTGGAACAACCCCTCCCCCTCCTTCTTCACTGACCTTCGTCTCTCCATGTTGTTTTCCCTCATATATTCTCACCTCCTCCTCCTCCTCTGGCTAAAAGAATTGTGTGCATCCATTGTTTTGATTTCTTCTTAAATATGTTATCGCAGAGGCATAACCAACATCTCTAATTGACCCAGCCTTGGCCAGCATCAAGTCCCTCATCTTCAGAGCCATCAAAGATTGGGTCTGCTGGACATGGTGAAAGCTTGGAGAAGCTTCACACAGGAGCCATTTTCGTGGCCACCCCCACTAGCAAAAACTGGGCCAAGCAAAACCAACACATTTGTTTTTTCATTTGTGTTGAAACACAGTTGCTAAGTGCATGTCATAACTGCAATTCTTACTCTTGTCTATCTTTTTCTTGAACATAATATCAGTATTTGCATTTGGGCTGATTTTTAATGATGTAATTTATGATTCTGAGAGGCAAGTGGAATTTGAATTAGAAGAGTATTTAAAACATTCTCGTGTTTTATGAAAAAGCTTTTGTTTTTCTGAAATTTAGCATTAATGTTAATTATACAATGTACAGTCATTAAAGTCAGAAACACTAATGTCTTGGAAATGTTGCTGTAAACTGTCCAAAAATGTATATTAAAAAAAGAACAACATTTCGTGCAAATTAAGAAAAATTTTCTTACTCTAAATTCCTAGTAAATCTCAATCATCTAGTAATTGTATGTATGTGTTTACCCCAAAAGGAAACTTTACGGCAGTGTGTGGCGAAACATGATACTGATTTGCATGTGTCCTAACAAGGATACCAGAGAATTAGGCCATTATGTTTGACATAGGGAAGAAACAGCAAAAAGAAACAGTATAAGAATATAAGCTGTTATTTACAGGAGCCGAAATAGATTCTGTACTGTAGTTCCAGTATGGAAACACATAAAGTTTCCAGAATTGTATTTATCTTCTTTTTCTTTTCCTTCTTGTGACATTTTGGGGTTTGGTGAGCCCTCCTAGAGTACTGTTAAACATTTATTTTTTATTTTTATGAAACAGTAATCTGCACGAACTGTATCTGTATTGAGAAAACAAATCAGGCGTTTTCTGTTCAATGTGTCAATTCTTTTTTTCTTGCAGAAAAATAGGAGTATTTAATTACACCTTAGTTGAAACTGAATATAGCAAAAGCTGGGTTTTTTTCATTTTCTAGAAAAGAAATATTAGATAAACAGTCAATTCATGTAATCAATTAAAATGAATTCAAACTGCTGTTCTTAATACTCTTACAGGTTTCTGTGTATAAGATACACCTGCAGGAGAGGAGTATCAGTAGCTTTTCCTGATTTCCAGTAAGATGCAGGAATGCTGCTTAGAACATTCCTATGCGTCCTTCTATTTTAGTTTCTACCTAATTTCAGTATCTTAGCTGATTTTATTATTATTTTTTCCAATAAAGTTAGATTGAAGTAGGCAGCATGAATTAGCCTTGACTTCCATATCAGTAAGAAATTTGCTAATACTTCACTATACAGAAGAAACAGTAATGAACATTTAGTATGTTTACTCTCCCATGACAAGAGTTCCATGTTTGTGGAAATTTACCTAAGATATGTTGATAAATAGTTAAAATTTTATATTGAAAATATGTACGTAAGTTAGCTTCCAGTTTTACTGCTGGTTTTACTCCATTAAAGACCCTACTTACCATGACTTGTTTCAGATTGGGCTCAAAACCTTTTAATGGTCAATTCTTTGTTTTTATCATGTGGCCACTGATTTCATTGCCAGTCTCTGACATTTTGGGCTGGAGCCTTGGCCAGGCAAAGATGACAGAAACTTATTTATACTTATAGGCAAAATGTTGGAGCAGCAGTTTCTGAAACTTTTCCCGTTTTCACACCACCTTCAGGCCAATAATTTACTGTGATTGTGAAAACTAAATAGCATATAACATTAACTGAGTTTGCAACTCTTTTGTGCCTTTACAAAATGGCACAAGACCTGAACAGATAAAATTATTTGAGGGACCAGGTAGGAAGCAGATGAGAAGGAAATAGCCATATGTGATAAATAGGTAGCAAGTAGGACAGTCTTGAAGAGATTGTGTCTTGATTAAGGGTTGTCAGAAGATGAAGTCCAAGGAACAGTATCAGATGTTGAAAGTAATAGGAAAGAGATCTTCAACAGAGATTTTGAGGTTAATGAGGAAAGGAAAGGGGATGAGGACAAAGAAGAAAAAAAAATAAAGATAAATGGCCTCAATTAGCTATTTTAAAAATTCTCTGAGATACTTGACAGAGATGGAAAGAAAAGCTAAAAGTGCAGAAAAGCTCTTACAGGTCTGTGTCTCCAAGAGAAAAGCTTTAATAGCTGTAAGTAACATTTATTATCTCAGTTTTAGTGGTGTTCTTGACACACAAGCAGTGAAACCACAGTTATATCAGGTTAGCCTAACAGTCAATAGCGTACATGAAAGGTGAGTGCTCATTACTTCGCTTTTTAAAAAATCTTTGCAAATGAGCTGCTCTTGATCAAAGACACATAATTAAAGAATTAAGCAAGTTTACATCTAATAGACTGCCTGCAGTTCTCCATTACATTTTTACCAAGTGATAGTCTACTTTACATGATTGTCTATTATACTCATTAGGAAACTAAGCAAGCTGATTGTGTTTCTCTGGAAGGAAAGTAAATGTAAGCTAGAAAAGGTGTGTAATGTTTTAATGAGATGCGTGCTCTGCATACTCACACCCTGCTTTTCTTCATTTAGCACATGCATTAACCTCTAAATTATCTTCAGTTTTCACATGGCATAACGATTGTTTGCCATTTTGGTTGAGCTGCACTCGTTGACCAGTCATGGAGATGGCTGGTGTGGTGGATGAGGCTTCTTTCTCCCTGACAACAAAAGTAACAGTGATTAGTTCAGCTTCTTAGTTGGGGCTCTATGCTATAACCCAGCTTGACATCATAAAGGCAACATTTTTTTACTTTTTTTTTTTTCTCTTCTTCTTCATTCTCTCTCCCTTCTGTCTCTTCTGGAATGCTTTCTGAGCAAATTCTTTGCTTGAGGAGGAATGTGACATTCTCTTGCGCTGGTTGATAAATATTTATGCCTGAGAACAGCATAAAGCTCTCTTTTGGATGCTTTCCCATTTTACACTGTGCTGGCTTTTGGCCTGATCTCTGTATTTAGAAAACACTGTGTATTACCTGCATGCTTTCTTGACTCAATTTCCTATTTCTAGTGGGTCTACAGCTAGTATTGCATGAGAACTGTATTGCAATATTTTCAGTGAATTGTCAGGGTACTTGAAAAAAGCAAAGTGAAAAATAGGTGGCTTCTTTTCTAGGTGTATAAGCACATTTTAAGGAGAACTTTATAGATATGCCTGGAAAGGATATAGTACACAAAGCATGAAAACATTCTTAAGCACTTCAACACTCTGGTAAAACTGAACAACTATGAATGGAATTAGAAACAGCAAAACATTAGAATTCCTGTGGCAGTAATAATACAATCCCATTTCACAATCATGGGAGTTTTTTCCTGTCCCTTTTCTACAATGTATTTCTGAGTTTTGCTTGTTGGCAAACGAGCTCTGTGTACATCCAGTGAAAAATAATTTCATTATTAAAGACATTGTTCTGCCAATTTGTAGATCATTTGAGATCTCCAAATGCAGAGCATTTGTAGATCTCCTGAGCTCTCAGGCCATTTTTATGGGTCAGCATGTATTGACAGAGCTGACGAGGGATCTCCCCGAGCTTCAGACCAACGTTTGATATCAGCCAGCTCGGCTGCAGGGTGGATTAGGCTGGCTAGCCTTTATGGCTGCATGAGCCACATTTCCAACACCTCTGTGTGGGCAAGATTCTGAACTGAGTGCTGTGTGCTTAGTGTGGCTTCTTTGAAGGGTTACTCTGAAAGCAGCCCTCACGTGGGCTATTAAAATGTTCCTGATTTTTGCTGTGCTGTGGCATAGGACTGGGTTAGGTGTCCAGCTCAATATTGGAGTGGACTGCAGTGTTGCTCTCACAACTTTCTCTGGCAGAGAATTTGGATTATCCCAAAATCTTCATGTCAACAGACTGACCTCATACTGCAGTCCCAGCATGGGAACCAGATGTGAATTGCTTGTTAACTGTATATGGCTACCAGTTTGTCATCTTGAGCTAGTGCCACTCACTGAGAGTGCTTTGAAAACTTTGTGATTATGTACCTAATGGGCAGCGTGATCTGTGTGTGTGCATATACACACAAACATATGTATATACTCCTAAAAATAGCTTACAGAATTCAGACTTTAGTTAAAGATCAAAAACTTTCACTTTGATGTAGGATCTAAAGTGTGACCACTGGGGCAGGATCTTCATGTCAGCATTTAGATTTAAAGAAAATGTTAGCTGAACATTCATTTTAATGTAAATGGTTTTATATTTTTCTTTTCTTTGTTTTGTTTTTTTCCTCATATGAGAGAACAGAAATAGTTCTGCTTATTTTACAATTTAATCATCACGGAAGCACAAAATGACAGAACGGTTGATGTTAGAAGGGTCTCCTGGAGATCACAGTCCAATCTCCGTGGTAAAGCAGGTTCACCTAGAGCTGGTAGCACAGGACTGTGTCCAAGAAGGTTTTGAGTATATCCAGGCAGCCTGTTCCAGTGCTCTGTCACCCTCAAAGGAAAGCAGTTTTTCCTTATATTCAGATGGAACTTCATGTGTTTCAGTTTGTGCCCTCCGCCACTTGTGCTTTCACTGGACACCAATGAAAAGAGCCTGGCCCCATTCTCTTGACACCTGCACTTAACATGTTTGTGTGCCAGATTTCCTCTGTCATCTCTTCCCCAGGATAAACAAGCCCAACTATCTCAGCCTTCCCTCATAAGACACTCCAGTTCCTTAATCATCTCTGTTGCCCTCCACTGGACCTGCTCCAGTATTTCCTTGTCTTTCTTGAAATGAGCAGCCCAGAAGTGGACAGAGTGCTCCAGGTGCAGTCTCACCAGGGCTGAGTAGAGGGGCAGGATCACTTCCCAAGCAGTGCTCTTTCTAATGCATCCCAGGATACCACTGGCCTTCCTTCATGGACAACTCGTTGTTCACCAGGACTCCCAGATCTTTCTCCACAGAGCTGCTTTCCAGCAGGTCAGCCACTGTGCTGGTGCATGGGGTTATTCTTCCCTGCATTCTGGACACTGCATTTGTGTTTGTCGAATTTCTGTAGGCTCCTCCCCACCCAGCTCTCCCTCCTGTCCAGGTCTCACCTAGTGTGAGAGGTAACTATCCATAATTGGGGATGAAATTATCATTTTACTGAGACAACTGGTTGGAGTCAGGATGAAATTTCAACTTTTTTACTAATGCTATTCTTTTGCTGGGTAACTTGATTGCCAAGTGTCATTCACTTCAGAAGAATCATTGAATTTGCAGAGTTAGAAGGGATCTGTCAGGATCATCGAGTCCAACTTGTGGCCCTGCACAGGACACCCCAAGAATCACACCATGGGTCTGAGAGCATTGTCCAAATGCTTCTTGAACTCTGTAAGGCTTGGTGCTGTGACCACTTCCCTGGGGAGCCTGTTCCAGTGCTCTGGAACTACCCTCTAGATGAAAAGCTTTTTCCTGTTATCTAACCTAAACCACCCCCAAAATTTATCTTCATGCTGTTTCCTTAAGTCCTCTCACTGGTAACATGAGTGAAAAGATCGGTATTTACTCTTCTGTTTCCCCTTATGAGGATGTTGAAGACTGCAATGAGCTCCCCCTTCAGAGCAGATTAATAGGACAAGATGCATATCTGGGTATGCTGTAATGAAAATATTGTTGCAGGAGGAAAATAAAAACAAAACAAACATTATTTTAGAAATAGGAGAAAGAGATTAAGAATGTAAAACAACATTGCATGGAAATACCTTAACATTACTAGACCAATTATTATTTTCTCAGAGTTGCATTTTTCCCTGTGTCTGATGCAAAAGCAGAGTTGGTCTATTTGGTTTTTGCAGACCATGGCTCTCTGTTTCAGTGACTCAATTAAAATTTGCCTCATGCAAATTGTTTCAGGAGCAGATGTGCCTGCCAAACTGGGCAGAGAAAATGTGCAGTGAGGTCACAAAGAAGATGGTTCTTCATTATGCTCTGCCAAAATCTCAGCAGATCATCCCTGAGCATGTACAGATGTAAAATTTTGGTCACTGTCTGTTTTATTTTTTGCATTGTATTTTTTATTTCCTGCATTGTAGTCTCTACTGATGGGTGAAATAAGTTCTTCCCCTGTCAGCCAAGCAGAGTATCAAGCTGAAGTCTCTTGTTTATCTCAGGTTGTTTGAGGGGGTGGGTGTTTGTTTGTTAGCTTGTTCCCCTATTTTTTGTTGTTGTTGTTGTAGTTGTTTTTGGTTGGGTGTTTTTTTGTTTGTTTGTTTGTTTGGCCATTGGTTGGTTGTTTTTTTTTTGTTCTTTTTTTTTTTTCTGTAAAGAAAATAGGGTAGATGCATTGTATATGCGTTTTTAAATCAAGATAGAGTCTCTTATTAGCGAGGCTGATGCTTAGGGTTTGAGGGAGGATGCTGTATGTTATAGAGCAATTTGCACATAATGTGCTGTGGTTTCTTCATTGTAAAGCTCTGCTAATTATGTGTTTTCACCCCTCCCAATCACTGTCTCTTGTCATATCAAATTAGTGAGTGTCAGGAAGACATTTCTGGGTTTTGTTTGAATTACTTTTGCGCTGAGAATGAGCTCTGACAGTTTAAACTGAAGCTGAATTTTTTAAAACCGTTAAAATCTGGAAACAAGGGGAAACCTTTTAGCAATTTTAAAGGGTCAGTGATAGCTTAAAAAAAAATCACTTCTGCCTGAAAAATAAGTACCTACAGATCAACTAAGATTATAGTGATTACAGAAGATCTGAAGAAAAAAAAGCCCTTCTCAGTTTCTTGTCTTTCAGAAGCCTAGTGGTATATCATATATGAGGCTTTCCCTGCTTTCTTAGGGGTCCAATCTTTAGGAAAACAAAACAAAGAGAAAACCAAAAAGTCAACCAAAACCAAACCAAACCAAACAAAAAACCACAAAAAAAAAAAAAAAACAAAAAAAAAAAAAAAAAAAAAAAAAGCCAGACATCATGTGCTGGCAGAGTCAATAGAAGAAATGAATATCTACTCTTATTTTTTAGCCATTGTTTAGTTTCTCACTTCTAGTAAGAATTCTTGTAGGTAAATAATTTCACAATAGAGATTTTATGATTACCTTATTACTTTAAACCTTACTCGTAGAAACACTTGGTCTGAGTATACATAGGCTTTCAGGCAGCCCTCAGATTTTTTATGTGCTGTAACATATCTGAGAGAAAAATAAATGGTGTCTCAGACATTGAAAGCCATGCCTGCTTATATTAGGAAACACATTTTTCATCTTCAAATTTTATGCACATATGAGCTAATTAAGAGTGTATTATGAAATAAATCCATGGCAGTGCAGTTATTTTCATTGCAAGAGCTATAACTTGAGTGATTTCTTGTAGGTTTTTAGAAGAATAAATTTGAATCTCAGGCATTGGTCATGAACTCATTTATACTGGATAATATATTACCAGAGGAAAAAGATACAAACAAGCAGGGAAACAAGCCTATATACGTCCTGACTTTTTTTCTATTGTTTGCTCAGTTTTTTTCAAATCACTTAAGACTGATAAATTTTAGCTCCCTTCTCATCTGAGATGCATTTCATATTGATTGAATGACTATTCATTGAATAAAAGAAATATCGTTGGCAGGACTTCTAGCTAGATATCTTGCTGTTGATTAGGAGACAGGCTGATTGTATCTGTCAGATAAAGAAAAAGACTCTGTGTTTCCAATATAGCTTCATCTTGGACTATTATTTCTTCATTAACTTGTTAAAAGAGAAAAAGCATCTATGAATTTGGGATTTTTTTCACCTCAGGCATCCATGCACAAAATGAGTATGAGCCAAAAGGGAAAAGAGGGTGTGTGAAGGGAAGAAAAAGAACTAGTGAACAGGGAAATGAGTAAATCATAAAAGTCAGACAAAGAATATCAGTATTTTTTATATTTCATCCATGATTTCAAAATCAGGAATGACCTTCTGAAAACTGAAATGAGTAGGCATCTTCATCAAGGTTCATTTGAGGAAAAAATGGGCAGTTAACAAAACAGAGTAGCAGTGACTGTGCAATAGCTCCTCAGGGACTTCTGATGAAGTCATGCAAGATAATTTTATATTATATAAAGTATATTAGATCAAATCTTTTGGGTCAAATATCATAAGACTCTTATTATGTATTTTTTCTCCTGTGCGACTGTGGGATGCGTGACTGATCACCTTTCTTGTAGCAGGCTAGAACTCAGATGGTTTTTAGAAAGGCCCTTAGGGCTATGAAGCTGTTTCTCTTTGACAGTCATGGGCTGGATTCCCTCATTTATATTTAACTGTAATCATCAGCTTTGAGAAGAGTTTCTAATTTTAAACACATGGTACTCCCTCCACCCCCTCCTCTTGTCCTCAGGAAAGCTATAATTTGCTTGGGTGCATCTCTACCTTAGCTACCAACACATTTGTGCTCCAGAGTGGACTTCACACGTGAAAACTATGCTGCCAAAACTGTTACTTTCTTGTCTTCTTGTTTGTTTGCTGCTGCTCATTTTTTTCTTCTTTTTAAAAATTACTTCTTCCTGGATCATGAGTATCATCCAAGCCAGGTTATACTGTTTTCATTAATGACCTTGATAAAATATCATCACTTTAGTGTGATGACTTACTATCTTCCTTACACATTTGTCTCAATGTTGAGCTAATAATTGTTTAAACAACAAGTTAGAAATGCAATGAATTGTCGTTTCTTGAACTGATATAGACTCATTGAGTTGTCTCATCTTGAACTATATATGAAATAGAGGGATTTAAAGAAACCAGAACAACCAACCAAAAAACCACATCAATATCCATATTTGCACTAGCAATGTTTTGTCCAAACTTAGGTCAGATACCCACTGCTTAAATAATTGACCACAAATCAATAAAAGGTTGCATGTAAATAAACTTAACTGCAAAATTATAGCATTTACTTAGACGTCTACGCATTTAAACAGCAAAAAGCTTTGTGAACTGTCTGCCTTTACTCTTGGTACAATGCTAACCCCAGAGGGAGGGAAGAATGAAGGGCAACAGGGTTTGTTTGTGTTTGTACAGAATGTTATCCTTTTAACAAAGACCAACACAAAACATACAAATCCATATGTTTGGATTTGTTGCTGCCACATTAATTATTCATGTGCTTACAGTATGACACAGTGGGAAATAATCTAAAATGATATAAAAAAAGAATTTCAGGACTGACATATTTTTCTTTAGTTAGAAATCCTAAATTCTAAGCTGAGTTTTATAAGAGTATCTTTTGCTTAACAGTTTGTGAGAAAGACCATTCAGAAAACACTTTCTTCTTATTAATTTCAACCATGCCTCTCAAAGTTCATGTCAACCACAGAATTGCAAATCAGAAGTGAGATTTTCCAGCTTTGTGAAACAATTTCATTTATTTGACTTTTTTTGGCAACCATTTTGTGGTGAGGCAGATAATATCATGGATAAATCTGCCACAGAGCCTAAATCTTGCGCCATTCAATATTCTCATAAACCTATCTAAATGATGGTATCTTAATGCCTAGTCTGTATTCAACAAAGCCTACAGAGCCATTTAGTATAAAATAAATGCCTGTCTTTGGTCAGGTGAGTAACTCCCTCAACTCCTTGTATAACACGAACAAAAGGTTCTGCTCGGTTATCTCCCAATAGCCACCTCATACACCTGAGTTGCTCTACAGTATCCAGAGCATCAACATGAGGCCTGCAGTTTTGACAGAAGACTTGCCTTTTTGGATCCCCAGCTGGAGGTCAGGGAACTTAAGGACACTTCAGAAAGCACTAGATACCTGTGCGTGACCTACTGAATAGGAGTCTGGACTCAGATATCAAAATTTAGTCTGGACTTTAAGTCAACTCTAACTCTGCCTAAATATGGGTGGTAATGAAGTGTCTAGTTCTGCTCATTCTTGTTGGGACCCTTGACATCTGTTGTTTTTTAAGACAGTCTAGTCATTAGTCCTGGCAATTTGAAAATAAGCAACCATTGTCTCACCTGCATAATATACTGAAGCCCTATGCTTACTTTAGCCTCCCACTGATGGCCAAACACATTTTGTAATACTGATCTGCCAGAGGTGAAGCAGCATTTCAAACGTATATCTCTGAGGCTCCAGGGAATTTCTCAGTTTTCAGAAAGCATTTGTTTTGGAAGAAGGCTGTCCCAGTCCTTTCTACTGCAGATGTTCCACTTGGTAATCAGTTTTTTAATTGTCATTTGTATAAAGAAGGCTACAGAGATGATGTGCATCTTACAGCTTGAATGCTGAGGCGTTTCCAGTCTAGATCCAGGCTCTGCTTCATGCTAGCACATGAACTTGAAAACAGGCATCCTACTTCTTTTTTTTGAGTCTTCCTCTTACGGAATCATTGGCTGTTGTGCATGTGGTAACAAACAAGTTCACAGGTAGTCTGTTCCTGCTACCAGAACTATTCCAGCATCTATTTTTTACACATACTTTCTTGAGTGTGATAACTTTTGAGGTGCAAAAGAAATGAACTGGCTGATCTCCTGGCGTCTGATCACTAGACATTTTTGGCATAGCAAGACTTCGTTGCATGCTTGTTATTCAGCAAAAATGTGACTTCTCTATGGCTTCAGATCGTTAAGAGATTAGGAAGTAATTTAACAGGACTTCTGAGCATCCCATTGGCATCTTCTTGTTATGGATTTAGACTTAACTCTGCAAAAGTAAGTGTACACACAAATAATACCTTCTATTTCTGCTTCAGCTTCTAAATCCCATTATACTTAAGCAAATGCATAAGAGATACATGTTTGACTGTCTTTGCAGACCTGGTCTTTGCAGACCCTGAGAAATTGCACTCTAAGACTTCTGAAAAATAATAAATTAGCTTGAGAAGTGTGGGTTCTCAAAAATTTGGGGCACCAAAAATAAGTACAGGGCCTAATTATGCAATTAACTGATTACCTTTTGTTTGCCTCACTTATAAAACATTATCCTGAAAGATTCCTTTTCTTGATTTCCCCACTGGTAAAAATAACATGCTGTTTTGATGTCCTTTAGAAATATTGAACTTATTTTACAGAAATGAGTATTAGTATAACTGAATACAGTAACAAAATACTTTTTTACAGAGATGTACAGGAAACTTTAAATGACTGTACCAAATGTCCTTGAGGTCTTTCTACTGATCAAAGTGTTACTTGTATTTGTTAGTGGAGAGAATTCACAACATACATCATTAAACCTCATCATCTGTCTAACCAAAGAAATCATTTAAGCAGACAGAAAGTGTTCAGCTTCTTCTTTGTTACTAGGGGCAATTTTTATTGGAACCCTCATAGGGTATCCACATGCCTGAGAAATTCATTTTGCTGTCAAACAGCATGTGTAAGTGAAGTAGAATTTTCTTGTAAAGATTACTGCAAATTGATATAAATTAAGGTCTGCTTTCTGAGAAGAACAAAGTTAATCGAAGTGGGATTAAAGCTATAGGTTCCTTTCATTTAGTAGAGGTGCTTCACTGATTTGTTAAGTAATGGGTTATTTGATGTACTATATGGAGAGTGATGTAGGTCACTTTCAGTATGCAGTGCTGAAGATTTAAAAAAAAAAAAAAAAAAAGGGAAAATACCAGTGCTTTCTAGTTTCCCAAATACCATGTAGGAATACTTGTAATAAACACATCTCTTCTACTTCCCACTCTCCAACCTTTTTGCATTATTTCAACACCTGGGTTTCTTTTTATCCTTTCCTTATGTCACAGCCCTAACATTCAGTTAGGTAAGCCTCTCAGGAAGATGGCTTTCACTTTGTTTCTTATCAGAAATTATGTTATCACAATCTCATTTGACCAGCAAATTTGTTTTCGGTAAGTATGAGCCTCAATTTTATTTCATGTGACAGTGAACTGTATTTCTGTTGATGGGTTCAGAATACTTGAAGTGATACTGTGCTTCCATGTGTTTTGTCTGGTTGATTTTGGTTTGTGTTTTTATGCTTGCCACTTCCATGCTTTTCTATACAATGTTATTTCTCTTGAAGAAGATCCTTCAATGGTTTTAAAAAGCAACATAATGCCTAAAGTCTTTGACTTTAAAAGATTATTACCACTCATGGAGCTTTTTGTAAGTTGTCAGCTTCTGTTCAAATCCAAGTTACTATGTATAAGTCTCAAAATGCATCCACATGAACTAATACGAAAGAATGAAAGGTCAGTTCAATGGCTAGAGAAAACAAGGTTAAGTCCGAGCTCTCACTTGAAAAATATCTGTACTAAAATATTTAAATTCAAGTACTTACATGTCAGCAGGTGTCTAACTGCCAATTGTCATTGAGGGAGCTCTAGCATTTGTTTTAGCTATCCACTCATGGGCATTTCTTATCACGATACCTGAAGGTTCAAAATAGTGGAGCTGGCGTGGCTGATATGAGATAAATTGTGCAAGACTTGTGCCCTTTGAGAGGTATCAGAGGGAGGATAGGCAGAACCCCCTGTGCTATTTCAGAAAGTGCAGGATGCTTTTCTGTGAAAAATGAAACCCTACTCTAGTCAACGGAGTACAAGGAGAAATTTTTACCTAGCGTTAAGTGTCGGCTTTAGGGTGAACTGAACTGCCTTGAAGTTCTGGCTGTATTGATTACATTTCCACTGATTATACTGGGGACACTGGATCCCACACTAAAAGACATCATAAGACACCATTTCTGATAATGCAAATTTGACCTTCTTTTGGCTGTTTCAGCAGAGAGGTAAAGGCTAGCTATAGAGTTTCAGCAGAGAGAGGTGCAAGGGATTTTTAGCAAGGGATTATATTGAAAACAAAATTACCCTCTTACATCCAGATAAGTGTTCAAATACATTAGTAAATGTTATAAAGCAGTTTGTCAGTGGTCTCATCTCTTTGTTGGGTAAAGAATCTAATTCACATGGGAATAGTTACAGAATCAGGGTCATACAATCAGGTTTGTTGGAAAAGGCCTTTTAGGGTATCAAGTCCAACTATTAACTGAGCACTGCTAAGTCCACCACTAAACCATGCCCCTCGGTGCCACACCTACACATCTTTTAAATATCTCTCCACTGAGAGTCTGAACCATCAATGATACTTGTTTCTTTTTGTTCAGGAACATTCTTTAGCTCAGAATTTGTTTTACACAGTTTTAAAATGTGTAATGTAAAAACTTTGTATGTTTACTGGACTGATTTTCCTGACTAAGCTGTATATTTGTCATGAGAAAGTAAGAATTTTCTTGTGCAATCAACCAGGTCATATCCTAAATGAGTCATTTGTATATGCAATTCTTATTGTAAAGGCTACCAATGGGAAAATCCTACAAGCTTCTATTTTTTTTTTTCCCCTGAGAATGGGTTATAAAATAGCAATAAAATTGGAAAGAATCAATATTTGTATAGACTTGATTTAAAAAGAAATAATAAGTAACCACTATGATAAAAACAAAAAATTGAATTTCAAGTGCCTGTTTAATGAGCTCTTTAAATTAAGTAGAGACTGATTTATTTTAAAATATTTCTAATCTGAACAAGTATTCTGTCAAAAATTCATATCAGTGTAATGAGAAGCTGATAAACTCTAGCTTGGAAATATAATTTTAGTTTATAATATGAAACATAAAGAAACTTTGCTACACATAAAACCTTAGTGAAAAGCTATTGCCTGAGAAGCTGCTCTACCTTATGTATGTATTTATGCATACTCATATCAGATGGTACATGAATTACTGTGCCTTCTTATCTCTTACAAGGAGATTGTAGAGATTAATTTCTTATACAAACAATTTATATCAGGTTATATAAAAAT
This sequence comes from Dasyornis broadbenti, assembly GCA_013397935.1. NCBI lineage: Eukaryota > Metazoa > Chordata > Aves > Passeriformes > Dasyornithidae > Dasyornis > Dasyornis broadbenti. Next base: position 1,817,284 of record VZRN01006529.1, on the reverse strand, counting down.
AATTCAATTTGCCTTTAAAAAAAAGTTCTAAGTTGTTATATCTAAAGCTATACACAGTGCATTTCCTTTCTTTATTGTTTAAACATATTCTTGTTTGAAATCACACATAATTATTTCAGTTTTGAATGCAGTCTAACTAGCACATGGTATTTTATGGCAAAAGACTCAAAATAGTCCTATCTAAATAAATCTATTTTTTTATTAAATTGTTTCTGGAAAGCACAGCCTAATTAGTACACCACCCTTGTAGCTGGTTTCAGGCAAAGTGTTTCTGACTGTAATTGGCCTTTTTAATCTAGGAATTGGAAAACGAACATGGTTTGGAAACAAAATTAACATCATCAGCTAAGAAGTCGTTTGCAGAATGGTATGGAGAAATTAGTCATCAGAAAAAAAATTTCTGTATGGCAGTGTTGCTCAGTGGGAGCTGAATGGGTGTCCCAAGCCTGGTGAAAGAATGGGCATTTCTCATTTCTCTGTGTCTGCCTGGAGTGAATTGTATCTTCTTTACTGATGAGGAATGTGCACTTGTAAGGATTCCTGTTACTAATGGCAATTGCTCTCTGGTTTTGGTCAGGGTCTGAGGTGATAACAAGATATAATGAGGAGTTTTGTGTTTATTATGAAACAAAGTGCTGCTGCCTTGTTGTGGCTGCTAATTCATTGTGAAGGGATGTTCACATTAGAGGAATGATGCTGATGTGTCTTCCCAAGGTATTAGGAATGGCATGTCTGAGTCCTCTGGCATGCCTACTGACTCAGGCAGATCTTTCCGTCATTTCTGGGCATCATTGTCCGCAACTGATGTTTTGGTATTGAGATGAAAAACACATCTTATTCTTAGATGGATTAATGTATTTTTAAACTTCACCAAAAGTAGGTTCTACTTTATACTTTGAGTGAAAGCCACAGGTGGATCAGTTTTAATTAAGAGGACAGTCACTTTTGGGATTACTTCAAAAGCTGGAGAAAAAACAATAAGTGATTTATTATTTCTAATTACTAATATGCATAATAATAATATTTTTGGGAAAAAAACAGTATTTTTAGTAGTTATTAATTATGTTTACTTGATTAAGATTCTTTCAGAGACCAAAAGAAAAGTTTTAAAATAATTTTCATAACCGTTATGCTTTGACACCAACTATGTGGAGTTCACAAATCCATTGTGCATTTCAGAATGCATGTTATAAAAGTTAACTGAGGCCCTTCCATTTTTAATGAAGATAAACTGCTAAAAATGCCCAAATCTTGTTTTCATTAGTGATTTACAGAGATCCTAAAATGGTATGAAAGGCCAGTGTTATGAATCAAAAATTCTAATGTCAAGGAATGTAAAGAGTACATCCTGTAAGTGATGATGGCTGCCACTACATACTACCTCTCCCACAAACCTCTTCCCTGCTCTCTATAAAAAGCATGTTCTATGAAAAGAACACGGTCTTCACATGAGTTAAAAATTATGGAAGAACCCATAGGGTCTATGCCACAGTTTTTCTGTGTTAGGAGGGATTTGATAAAAAGCAAGAGGTCTCACGTGGATAGAGTGGGAGAAGAGTACCCTCAAGGCAAAGACAGTAAGAAAGGATACCGGATGATTTTTCTGCTAGTGCTACAAGTTTCCTAGATATTTCAAATCATTTAATCAATCTTTCCTACAAATTGACTGGTGACAGTCTAGGTTATTTGTATCAGCCCTTAGAAATACATGATGTATTTTTCAGTTGTTTCAGGTTATTTTCTAGTGAAAGTATTTTTGAGTTTTATGAGGCAATATCCTGCTGTGGTTACATATCCACCTGGTCTCTGTTGCCCACCTCAATCCTTTCTATGCTGACTTATTCCCCTACCTTGTGCCAGTTTTCTCTCTTTTAGATTTCAGTAATAAGAACAGCAAATTATAAGGAAAATTCTTCTTTGGAATGAAGATGCTATCCTGTGTTATAAAAGAGCTCTTCTCAGAGATCATTAATATGGGGGGAGATCATGAAAAAAAGGAAGCATATTTGGTGACTTTAGAGAATTTAGCTGCCAAACCCTTTAATGTGCTAAATATTTTTATAGGTTGTTTTTTGTTAGTTTTTTCTGCCTTTTTTTTTTTTCCCTACAGAATATCTCAGAGAATTATAACATCTGAATCCATTATCAGCCTCTTGGGGAGCACACAACTATTAGAAATTGCCCAGAAACAAACTGAGGACACTTTTCTTTCTTAGTATAGACAAAACTAGGTTTTTTCATTTTCCTAATTTCACTCTTAGATATATTTGAAACAATCTTTTAAAACTTTCCTGACCCCAGCCCTAAGCACTTACTCAATAATATTGAATATTTTATAATAAAATCTTTGTTATAAAATACAAATTTTTTAAAAAGAAAATATTTTATCAAGATAGTAAATTATAGAATACTTTGTAAATATCCAGAGCTCTTACATTGGATCATTGTACTTTGAGATATTTAAATTTGCTTTGAATTGCGAAGTGTTTTTTTTCTGGACCAATTTCACTATCTATTTATTAATACCACCAGAACCAAAAGAAGAGAAGTAGGGCTTTTTTGAAGGGAGAGGAAATTAGTTGTTCAGGCAGTATGATTTCTCATTCTCAGATAGCTCAGATATTCTCAGATAACATCTCCGAATTTCACATTGAGGGAGGAAAACCTGGGCAGGAGGCTAGAACAGGCTGAGGTTTGTTTACCTTTTAAAAGACAAACTACAGAGGAAAATTTAAAATATATTCTATGTATAAATGTCCGTTCAGTGCTGGTTGGACCAATTGCTTACAGAGGAATTTTACTTTGCTGTTTGAAAAACTCCTCATTTTTCTTATCTTCCTGAATTCTATAATCAGATAAAGGGTTTAGGATATATTGTGAGGCTGGAAAGTCCAGATTATCACTGAAACGAATGCTGCCTCTACTGCAGACACCTCCTGCTGCTAGCTCTTTACCACCTCAGTGGTCTGTTCTTGAACTATTAGCAGTTTCTTCAGTATTATGGTCAGACACAGGGAGATGCCAGAATTATTCAGCTGATTTGCTAGTATTCAATTTGCATTCAAAAATACATTTTTTTCCTTTCTTTCTCTTTTTTTTTTCCCCTCTGGGAATATATATTGTCATTTGTAAATATTTGTGTAACGTTAAACAAGTAGAAATAAGTCCAAGTGTACTTGTGATTTTCCAGCATAATTGAGTTAGTTAGGGGTATGTTTTCTATTTTTCAACTGACATTGCAGACAAAGTTTTATGTGCATGTCTGGTGTTTACTGACAGAATTTATGCCAGTCAGAGGAGCCTGTAGCTTGTACTGGATGCTAGATGAGTAAAAGCATGCTATAGCGGGAACACTGATTAAAAGATTGATTGTTTTCAATATACAAGTATATTTATAAGCAAAAATCTCTTCTAGTATAGACAAAGTTCCAGTCTTTAGTTTTGAAAACATTTGTGATCTCATTCACATGAGTGAAACTACCAGGTTCGACAAACATAAGCTTTTGTAGGCTAAAAGCTCAAGTGAAAACATTTGTTACTTGTACGTAAATGCAGTTTTAAATCTCCTTGTTACTGTTGTCTGTCTGATATTAGAGACATTATTTTATTTACTTCGTCATTCTTATCATGTTTCAATAGAAGTTATGAAACACAAAGAAATGGGCTGAATTCATTTTTGTAGAAACTGCCCTAGAGTGGTGTTTCCAGGGAACATGGCCCATTAAGTTTTCACATTATTGCAGTGTCTTTGAACTTCTTTCCTTTAATGTTTGTTGTTTCAGAAGATGATTTAGTTTTTGTCTTTATTTTTAAGGATTCATATTCCAAATGATGTAACAGGCAATAGTTAGAACTATAAGTTTGAACAAAAGCATACTCTCATACTTAAGACTGGGATGAGACAGCAACTAATCTTGTTTTAAGTGTGAAATTTTAAGACAATGTGGATTTGTTTGTTATTTACTTTCTGGGTAAAATCCTTTACCCACTTAAGTAATCAGACATTTTGATGTTGTCTTGAAAGGGATTAGGCTTTTTATCAAACACAGAATAAAAAAAGAGGAATACTTTTGCTTGCTGCTTTGGAAAATGTTCATAAATTCTAGGAAACAAGAGTTAAGATATGTTTCTGATGGATCCTTATAGCATTAATAATAACATTGGCATCTTGTTATGCTTTTACTATTATTTAATTATAAATTGGTTAATTATGAACTTTTATCATTAATAACCATCACAAAAGACTAAAGGTGATTAGTAAATGTCTTTGTATCTTCATCTATTATCCACACTAGAACATCTTCATTTTCAGATGAAAGTGTGTCTGGTTTTCACAAAAGATCATAAATTATCCAAGGTCCTCAGCTCTGTGCAGAAGCATTCTTCCAGTTTTCATTTGAATGATCTTTGAAAACTATTGAGGCTGTATCATCTATTTACCTTTAATATGGTATAATCTTAATTATTCTTTAAGCTGTTAGAAATAGAATTACAATGCAAACAAACACATTTAAAAATTGCAAAGAAGCAGTTGTTGGTAAGAACATTATAAGTAGTGTAATCAAGTATAATCAAATCCTAATCAAACAATGGAAATCCATAGTATAGTCAGCATATACATAAACTCATTTCCAATAGGAAAGCATTATCTCCTTCGGAATGACCTCCCTGTTATAAAAATTGTACTGAAAATTTCTCACTCTTTTAATTTAACTTAAATGATAACAGAAACATTGAAATGTTGTGACTTTGGTGAATGAAAATGGTACAGAATATTTTGTTTATCAGAATATGTCTGCTACCTATTTATTTCATTTCAATGTTGGTAGAATAATAAATGCATGTGTTTAGGGGATTTCTTAGAACTACTGTGGAACATCACTAAATGTTACTTCTTTAGCATAGTCCTGTCTATTTTATCCTTCTTTATTTCGAAGGAAAAGGACATGATAGTTTGGGTTTGCTTTTTTTCACTAAGTTGTTGTATTCATTGGAAGACTTCTTAGACCAGTGGGCAGTATTCTAGTTTTTGTTGAACAAGAACTTACTAAACAAGGAAGGAGTAAGTTGGTATTTATTCTAGTGCCACATAGGATTCTGTCCCATAATGAATAAAGATTAAAGGAACAAAATCTTTAGTTAGTTTAATGAAAGGAAAAAACAAACCAAGCAACTCACTAGCTTGTAGTCTGTTAAATCACCACTTTGATTAGAATGATTTGTCTCTTTAGGTAGAACAAACTACAATTGATTTATTTTTGGCCATTTGCTAAGACAAGCTGATGTAGCACTCAATTGGAGGTGTGAAAATCTTTCCTCTTTCCCTCACAGTTAGTGGCGAAACTGCACCAACGAATTAGAAACCATTTAAGGGGACTTTTAGTGGGAAAAGATATGTCTGCAACTAATGAACCAACAATAGAAAAGAAATAAATCCTGATTGGTGATTTAGAGTTATAACATTCTCTAGCTACACAATAATCTCATTTCAATACTGAATGAGCCCAAAATATCAGGATTGCAAAATAAAGCAGTGGCAGTCCTCACCAACCTTTCACCTAATAGTAATTGCAGCACTGATCTAAGTAGGACAGATTCAGAGTCTTTTTTAGCCCAATAAGTTTTGAATTATGCCAAAAGATAAGGCACTGTTCCCTAGTTTCTAGGGTATTGTGGTATAATAAAAACAGCTACCAATTTTACCCTGTGAGACTCAGCTGCCTTACTGTCAGAAATGCCAGAGGGAAGCAGGTAGGGACAGGTGAGGTCTGTAATTCTCACCTACTGGAATGAAAAGGCATTTTAAAGACTTCCAGTGTGTCTAGAAGACTCACACCTCCCACGGATTCTTCCTCCTATCACTGAATACAAGCAAGGGTCATAGGATCAAGATATTCTTCAGGTATTTGCATCCAAAAATCACAGATGAGATGCATAGCAGATTAAAGCATTTTCAGAGCAAATCTCCCAGTCATCCCCATTTTTACCAGGTTTTACATCACATTGCAGACCTCTCTGAGAGCTTACAAGCTCAATTCTTTTTGGATGAAATTCAGCTGGAAGATATTTTGTCTGATGGTATCTAGTGTAATTTTTATGAGTGTTGAGCCAGGATAGATCCAGTCCAGGGTAAACCCCGCAAATCCATATTTGGTTAGCAGTGGGTTTTCAGCACCATCTTATTCTGCATCCTTGATCCTTTGAGTCTTTCTGGCTTTTTAATATAGTCACACCCTCTATGTGCTCCCAAGGACGCTGCCTTAGCTGTATTGAAATACTTCCTTCTTTTATCAGGCGAGTTTGAACTTCTAGTCTTGTCAAAATTTACCTAGGTACAAATCTTCCCACAAAACACAGAATAAAGAATTTTTCATGCTCTGCATTCATTGTTTTCTAACTAATATATGTTACCTCATTTCAAAATATTTTATGTAAAAAGCATAAATCTGAATATTGTGAAATTTCTGTGGCCTATTTTGTGAACACTGTTGCACTTTGTTTTCTATCCCATAAGTTGATAGTGCTGTTAAGAATGCTCCCAATTGAATTATAATTTAATAAAATAAATTCTTATGAACACTGCTATTGGGACTTGACTAGTGGTAGTTTTTAATCCAGAGAAACTATATCTGAAATTTATTGATAACCAGTACATAATAAGAGAAATAAGCTCCTAACTGCAACTGTAGTGTCTTGGTTTTCTTAAGTCAAGAAAGCAATATCAGCAGTGCACCAATAAAATTATGAACATGCATCTTGAGGTCTGCCTTCTATTCATTAAAATAAAAAGCATTTCCAATGTCAAACAAAAACACTTGTGATCTTTTTAAAATATTGATTTAAAATATTAGAGTCTAGCTTTGAAGTGTCATATTGATGGATAACAGGGGATAAAAAAGTTAGTGAAATGACATCTAAAATGCAGGTTTGAAGAACTGTGCTTTAGCAAGTGCCTTGTAAACTAAAATATTTTTTCCCCTTTATTCCTTGTGTTTTTGCATAAATTGACAGCTACCAGATGAAATTCATGGCTGCCCCACATTATATCTATCTCTCACCAGAAGAAAAGTCTTTTGTTTCTGAGCTATGAGTGTGTTGTATTTTGTTATGCAGCTCTTTTGTATAGCTGTGAAACACATTTTCTCAAAATTCTTCAAAGATTTATGCTTTGTTTTTCTAAAAAACCTATAAAAGCACATGAAAAGTGTTGATTTCTGAAGGCCTTAGAATTCACTGTATATTGCTGCTTTGCTTTCAAGTTCTCAATTTCACAGGTAGTCTTGATTTGAAATCGATCCTTGCAAATGTGAGGAAAAGAAAACCCTGAGTTTTATTTGCACTGTAGCTCTTTTGCAGCTGCCACAGTATGAAGCTAATGCAAGTCTGCATGAACTACATTCCAGGGCTGCTACCTCTTTGCAGAATGGTACAGTGAAGTTCTACTCTAAATCCATGTTGAATTCAAATGAGTATTTTTTTTGTCGTCCTGCATTGTCCCAAAGAAAAGGTTTTGAGTCTGCCAGCTTGTCTAGATAAGTTTGATCAGTAGGGCTAATAGAATATATTGCTTCTCACTACCAAGCTTGCTTTGTTTAAGTGTTATATGGCATTCCAGTCAGCCTGCTTTGTCCTTAAGCAGTGAAGTGGTTCCTGAGTGGTGGAAACATACTTTGGAGAAACTGAAGAGCTCAGGAATGCAGAGAAAAGTGAGAAAGAAAAGAAAAATCTGTGCATTTCATTGGAATGTAGTGAATAGTTAAACAGGAATGTTTCACAGAAATTGTCCAATTTGGCCGAAATATCACTAATAAATTATGCTGGCAAATTGTCAATATGGAAATCTGAGTTTTGTGAGGCTGCAGCATTTCAGGAGCTGACCTTTTAACCTGGAACTTCTATGCAAACTGCTCCAGGCCTTTAACATCCAATAAATGTGTCCCTTTTAAATGAGCATTTCAGTATTTGAATTTTCTTGTTGTTCATAATCAGATTGAAATTAGATTTTGGAATATTAGATTCCCCCATGAAATGGAGTGACCTTCTGCATAGTTAAAATAGGGAATAGTCTTATAATACAAGAGAACACAGTAATTTGCAGCAGCTGTTAAACTTTCCAAAAGTGTTTCCTTTTGTTGCTGTCGTATTTATACAGGGTCTGATGGAGCTCCCCATGAAACATGCGCTGTTAAGTAGTTAGGCTGCTGACAGCCAAGTATCTATGAAACAAAATATTATAGCTCTGGTAAGCAGCCTAATCATGATTTTCATATTGCTTTATCAAACTTTTTTTAGGTGACTGTATTGTCCACAATGTTGACAGTATCTTCAATTAAATGTGATAAAATTCAAGTCAGGTTTTATTCTTCTGCAGCTTGGTGAAGGTAGGAATAGTGGCAGTGGCACTAGAGCTGGCTGTTGTAAGGATTACAGAGTCACAGCAATATCCATTTACACTCTGTTCACATTTGGGTGGCTGATGCTACAAAAGAGGCCCAGAATGGTTGCTTCTTTTTCAAATGAAAAGGAGATCCTGCAGAATTTGCGCTTAACTAAGAAAGATGTTGCACTAAAGGTGCATGCAGGTGAGTGGGTAAGTCATGCCAAATCCTGAAAGTCATCCTGGCAAAATTCATGCCAAATTTTGTCATTGTTTTGTTTACATGTTCAGCTTCATTATTATAGTGGAAGCAGTATGAATGGTAGGAATGTCAGCAGTTTCCTAGACTTCCAGGCATGTCTGAATATCACGTGTGTAAGTGATACATCTACTAATGAACCAAAGGGAGAAGAAGCTGCAGGAGAGACTATAAGTAATCTATTAATTACCTATGATTATAACTGTAAATGTTACAAAGCCAGTGCGAAAGCCTGACAAATGTCTTTTATACCCAAACCTACAGACCATTGAAACAGTTATCTCTTTTTATTTTGCTTAGTTTCTCTTCAGTGTCAGAGAGATCTTGGGGCTGATGCTGTGCGTTTGTGCACTACCCATGTACTGAAAAACAGAAAGTGAGCTTTCTGTATTGACTTCCTACCCTTTTCTGAGGAAAAGGGGGGAAAAAAAAAGAAAAATAGCAAGATGACTTTATCGGGTCTACTATTTGTCAATATTAGACGAAATATTTGTACTCTTGAACATTCTAACAATGTGTGCAAATTTTCCATACCTTTCAGAAAAATACTGGCAGTTTTTCTCTTTATGGCATGTATGAACTAAGCACTGTGCAATGGTACATGCAGGACTTCCGTGCAGTCTCACAGGTCTTGTTCCAGGTGATTCATTTTTTCCAGCTGTTGGTTAGAGTAAGCAGATTCATGTGTTAACAGAAACCAAGAAACAGCAAACTCCAAGGGGACAGGTTCAATTTGCATAGCACAATGAAATGTAGTGTTGCTTTGAGAAGCATTCATTTTCCAATTCAGAAGTGTTTATGTCTTTACTGTATTTCCAACTTGTTTGTTTAATGCAGTTGGCTTCTTTTCTAGATTGCATTCTGGTAATTTTAAATAATAGAGAAAGGCATGGCTCTTACATAAACAGAGAACTGAAGAGAAGCCCAGCCTTGGCCTGTGGTGTGGGAATGTGTGCTATCACAGACAGCAAAAGTACCTGGGTGGGGAAATACAAACCGTAGAATTCCTTTTCTTGGACACATGTCCATGTCCAAGGAATATATTTGTGAGAGGCATATTTTGCCACATGTTCAAAAACATACACTTAACTTTAAGGACATGTACCAATTCATCTTTCTGTCAACATAATGTACTTCATATTGCCAATAACTACGAGACTTAGTGGCAGGGTAGTATGGATAGAAGTATGGTATAATGTGGTGTTCTATGGGCAATGCTCCCATTACAGTGGAAAAGAGTTCTGGGACAGAAAGATGAAGCTGGGACAGGAAAGGATAAGCTAATATTCTAATGAAGAGGAGCGGAAGAGGAGTGGGGTGATTATCCAAGTAGTACAGCAGCCTGAACATCTCATTCAGTTGTGCTGGGGTTTTTTCCACGAGTTATAACAAATGGGCAGACAAAGAGCACATGATTATAAACTACCTGATCTTGGTTCTCACCCACACTCACGTACTTGCATATTTTGTTCCTGAATATAGTGGGAACATCCCCATTGCCTCGGGACATGGCATCTGTATGCCATCGGATCTGTATGCCATTTCCTGCATCCAGTTAAGCATTTTGGACTAGTTCTAGGTTGTTTTATTTGTTGATGTACTTTTACAATACAAAACATGGGATTTAAGGCAAGACTCTTAAGCAAGTTTTTTGACTTCAATAAAGCTTTCCATGCTGTCTGTCACAGGGTCCTTCTGAACACAATGTCCAGCACACAACAGCTGGATAAACACATCATGTGATGGGTGAACAGCTGGCTCACGGGTGGGGCACAAAGGGTTGTAGAGAATGTGGTGACATCAGACTGGAGACCTGTCACCAGTGGGGTTCTACACAGCTCCATCCTCAGCCCTGTTCCCTTCAACATCTTAGTAAACAACTTGGACAGAGAACTCAAAGGTATATCCAGTAAGTTTGCTGATGACAGTAAGCTGAGAGGAGCTGTTGACTCCCTCAAAGGCAGAGAGGCCCAGTAGAGACACCTCGACAAATTAGAGGGCTGGGCAATCATCAACTGTATGAAGTTTAGCAAAGGCAAATGCTGGATTCTGCAGCTGGGACGGGGAAACCCTGGATTCCAGACAGACTGGGGAACGAGATACTGGAGATTAGTGCCATGGAAAGGGACCTGGACAGTTTTTGAGAGGAGGAAAAGATCTCTTAAAAAAGCCCCAAACCTGCTGTACTTGAATTCTTGATGAGTAATCTGTCCAAGCTAATCTAAAATCTAATACTTTCACTTAGATATTTCGGATTTGCCCCCTTGTGAGAAACTGAAACCCTGGCAAAATATATAATTTGCAAAATTTTCTTGCACCTCCCAATCAGACTGTTTGCTCTCTAAAAATATGCTGAAGCAGTACAGGAATCTAGAGACTAATGAGCCATTCCCATAAAAAAAAAAAGAAGCTTTAAATCTAGCACAGGTACATACCAGACTAAATTCTGGACATCTAATTTTTCAGTATTCTGGGCTTAATTAACATTTCTGCCTCAATTTCCCCATTAAAAAATGAGAAGCAATAAAATGCTTACCTTTATAGTCATAGGGATGCTCTGTTGGTAATTAGATGCTGTCAGACAGAATTACTGTAAATTACAGTAATTACTGTTCATTAATTAATTCTGTCAGTTTTATGTTTTATTGTAATGCACTGTCAAAGTGCTATAGTGTTTAAATTGGATGCATTTAAAATGAACATTCACATTAAAAAGGAGTGAAAGAGAACCTTTTATTGAAATTAAAAAAAGTTCCAAAGAAATATTTTATTATGATCTAATTTTGGCTATGGAATTCTGAAGCTGAAAAGTACTGCATACTAATAATTGCATGTGTTATTATAATTAAAATGATACAAAAAATATGAAGAGACATTCAGTATTTAAATTGAGCTGCTTATTTTAGAGCAGAATTCAGTATTTAATTGTAACATTCTCTGTTGAACCAGGTGTGTTTCCAGTGACTGTTTCGTGCCAAAGAGAATTAAGGCAGGAAAGTTGACATTTCCCTCGGGAGAAAAAGACTAAATATTAAATCTGTATCTCCCACTGCTGGAAATGAGGCTTCCTTTGGCTCATACTGCAGTGAAATACTATACATATTGGTTTATTGTAGTAGTGTAATTTGCACTATGGCAATGAATTGATGATAATTATTCTAGTTCTATATTCTCTGAAATTTGGAATGATTTTATCTGTGTTACTGTCATGTAAATATGCAGAGAAAAGGCTCTTCTGTTTCCACTGCTAGGTTGAGACATGGTTGCCAGACTATATATTCCTCCTAGGGTGGCCCAGGATACCATTAGCCCTCTTGGCTGCAAGGACACATTGCTGGCTTATGGTCAGATTGTTATCTACCAGGACCTTCAGATTCTTTTCTACCAAGCTGTTCTCCATCTGGGTATCCCTCAGCATTTACTTGGGATGGGTTTGTTTCTCCCCAGGAGCAGGGCTTTGCACTTCCCTTTTGTTAAGCTTCGTGAGGTTCCTGGCAACCATCTCTCCAGCCTGTCAAGGTAAAAACTTGCTAAAGTTATTACACTGAAAAGAAGAGCTAGAAGAAAGGTCACTTCAGCCTAAGAACAGTGAACAGGGATAGATTTATTTACAAGCATCTCAAGTTTCACCCAGCAGTTCAGACTTTTGTGTTTTAGGAGGTTTTTGTTGGTTTTGTGGTTTGTTTTTTTTGTTTGTTTTTTTTGTTTTTTTTTTTTTTTTGGTGGGGGGGTGGGTGTAGGGGGGCTGTTTTGGTTTGTTTTTTTCCTGGGGTTTTTTATTATTCTGGTAAAACATACCTGTAGGGAATAAAATTAAAGTGCCATTTGATGGGTTTACTTCAAGAAGAAAAGGGAGACGAAGGTCATTCTACTTCGAGGATCTGGTTGATTTGGGTCCCATAGAGCAGAAAGTTTCCGTTAAAAGGAATGTATTGACACTCAGATTTCTTTAAACTGGGAGGAATTTAGGTTAAGCCTCTCTGTTGACACTAGCTGTGGTATCACTTCAAGTAGGTAGAACAGAGCATATTTGGAGCTTTTTTGTATCAAAGCTCCCTTTAAGTTAAAACCAAAGTGGAAGCTGTGCAGGTCATGAAATCCTGGAGTCACACTGTGACTGTACAACACTCTTACCCAAGTCAAATGGCACTTTTTTGCTCTGATTTACTTTCTAAATTGATCAAAAGTCAAAGGATTGATTTGAGTGTAGGTAGTTGAAGCTATGTGGATATGAAGTCCTAGTACAGTAAAGATAAATGCTGAAGTGCATTCTAGAATATTACTTTACTGTTCAATCCTCTTAAAGGAGCTGTGAGTGAAGCAAACTGCCACAATGCCAGTATAAGTCATAACTGGTAAACAGTCTTCAGCAGTCAGTGGGAAGAGGATCCTGATAGCTGCCTCAATGTAGAAGCACATTCCTTTATATCAAAATTGGCATCAATATTTCATCAAAATTCCAGTCACATGCAGTAGGTCAATGATTTAAATTTTTTAATGTATTCCAAATTATTAGCACAATTTTAAACTTTTCATTCATTTTTTAATCAAAATAAATAAAAAAATATTTAATCAAAAGATTTTTCTACACAGAAAGCTGAGTTTTCTTACTAGTGTTTTGTTTTCCAAACTGGTATGAGCCTGCTATGCTAAAGATTATGTATCTTTCCTTAAAAACTTCCCCAGAGCTTTGTTTTGATGTTGGATGATGAGCTAAATTGTTACTTCACTAGCTTTAAAAAGGACTGTGTTGCCTAATTTGAAAGTAAAATTGTACTGAACAATGATAAAATCAAATCCTTCTGGTAATCTGAGATTTTCTCAAAGGTATCTTTTCAGAGACTGCTTGAGAAAAAATGCAGAGACTGATCTGTTGGAGCCTATGTAAGACAAAGTTTTTTATTGTTTATAGAATCTGATATTTAAGGCACCTGCTAAGTGAGATGGAAGGCATTTCTATGTGTTTGTATTTGTTGCTTTGAATTATATTGCTTGCATGTATCAAGCAATGAATGACAGATAAAATAGTTTCCTTTGTGGGTACGTAAACAATGGTATTTGGCTACTTAATCTGATCAAACAATATTTACTTTGGGTTTTGTTAGTTTTTTTCCTTAACAAATTATACTTTCACCATAAATGCTTTCTCACCTACTGAATAAACTCAGTGTCTCTGTCACAGTGTATTTAATAGTTATAATTATAGCAGTCTTTTACATTCAAAAACTTCTTATTTTTTATGTCTAGAATTATGTAAAAAGAAAACATCATGTTCGATGAAGATGATAGCAATGAAATACTTTGTTAGAGCAGCAATGGAGTTGTTTAATTTGGAAGTAGTAGTAGTAGTAAATACCTTCTTTCTTAGATTAAAGAATACCCAGGTACAGAGTCTTCTCTGAATATCAGTATGGTGTTTGGGAAGTCTAGGAAGTATGAAGAATGACCAGAGACAGGTCCAAAGGATTCACGGGAGTGGAGGTTGAACTTGGTTGTTTTTGCTTGATAATCTAGTGGCAGTTTGGGACAAACATTGGAATGTCTATTACAAATTTAGGTATTTAATTCCAATAGGTGAAAAGGTAATCCCGGGTGAAACAATGCCTGTATCTCTAACATGCCAAAAGACCATTTGTGTCAGTCATTATTCTGAGGGGCTCTCATACAATGTTTCTGAAATTCTTTAATCTTTTTATAAGTTATTAAATACTGATTGAACTTGAAAGAAACATGAAAATTATTCTGTAGGGATGGGGAGCATATTTGCTTCAATCTGTGTATCAAAAATAAGATAATGAGGTGAGTTCAATTTGCAGATCTTTTTGGCTACTCTAAATTGTAGGTTTTCAGCTGGTATACTGCCCCCCTCCTTTTTATTTTTTTTCTAAAATCAATTACATCTTTATGTAATTAAGGTACTAGTGTTAATATAATGTACTTCCTCTATGGACACAAAAATTGGAGGCAAGTAAGAACAATATACAATTAAAAATAATCATGCCATATAATAAGTGAAAAAAGTGATTATTTAGCAGATCCTAATAAGTAAATGTAAATGGAGGATCTAATCAAACAGCTGTATTTTTAGTGGATCTTTTAATCTGTAGTGCCTAACATCCTTTGTTCTTAACTTGGAAGCTAATGTAAGGTCACTTTTGATGTTTGTGAATGATTCACAAACTAAAAGGAGGTAAAAAAAGCATCAATGGCTACAGTAGTTCTAATGGCTTTACCCATCCTGCTGTGTTAGATAACTTTATGTGACCCCTGTGGTAGCACTATGTGCTAAAGTAGCTATTTACATTCCTACTGCAATCCCTTAAGGTGACCCCAGTCACTGCATTCTGCAAAGGAAAGCTTTTAAGAGTGACATATCCAACAATGCCATTGCTGCCATTTCAACACAGTCTTTCTGGAACTTTCCCCTCCACTGGATGCATCAAGCTCTCACTGACATGCCTCAGTGGATAGCTGACTTGTGCTGTCCTTTACCTGTGTCTGCTGGCACACCCAGACAGGTCAGACCCAGCAGCACCAGGGGTCCATAAGGAATCTAATGTATGGACCAAATATGGGCCTTTTCTGTTTGCTTTTCTCTGCTGGGTGTTGTATCATCTCTGGGCAGTGCTGCTGGCTGTCAAAAGCTGGATTGCAGTTCCAGCTGGCTTCTGGTTGCTGGCACCAGGAACCAAGGTTGAGCAGGCACCATGTGCATCTGTCTTCTGTAGCTGCCAAGGAACAAGATGATGCCATGGGAAGTAGCAGACATACTGTGATGACCTTGTAATGCGTGCTTACATGGGTGGTTGCTAGACAGATTTGAGTTGCCTGGGAAACCCCCATTTCAGCTCTCAACCCACAATGTCAGGGCAAGAGCCCAAGACTAGCATTTATAGAAGCTAAGTGAAGCATTTGTAGAACCTAAGTGCTGGAAAGTGTGAGGCTGCTCTATTCTTAGTGATCATCATGGGCACTTCTTATAGCTGTGGCTCTAATTGTGGCTGCACATATAGTGCTTTTCCTGTGCAGTATCATGCAGTGTTTGGCTCTTACAAGTATGATTTTTACTACATCCTGCCCCTGAAAAGATAAGCCATATGTGAAGCCATAATGAGATGGAAGAGAATGATATGGAAAGATAGTTGTGTGGGATCTGTGGCGCTGCTCTGGAGGATTATGCTTCCATGAGCTCAATCAGCTCTAGGAAGTCTCTTCTGACCATGGAGTGAACCAGAAAGTATGCAGGAGAGATTACTATAAAGACTGCCCAGATCAATTTTTTCCAATATGTTCTAAAGGCCAAGACTGGGAATTATCCTCAAAAGCTTCAGGGGCAATGTCAGATGGTACAGTGTATGTAACCGTGTGAACTGGGTTTGTTTTAATAGTGTGTTTTTGGTTAATCACAGCCAGTAACTTAAGCACCAGGAAATGTTAAATCATATTTACATTTTACACTGTAACTTAAAGGAACTGAGTGAATATATTCAGAGTACTTAGAGGAGGTTCTCAGTTCCAGACTCCAGCTTCACAAACAGCTGTGAAAGCAAGAGCTCCTCATGTTCACAAAAGGTGAATGAAGGAGTGCAGGCTTAGGAGATGTTCTAAATGCCAGAACTGCTAGCTTGTCCTTAATTTGATGTGTATGGTCCCTGTGAAGCTATTGGGAGAAGGTAGAGGCTACACAATTTTTAGGATAAATATACTGCTCATATACTTGCATGCATGAATATTTTTCATGATCTATGCATGAACATGCACAAAAATATATATTAAACTACAGCAATAAGAGTGAAAGAACATACTAAAGGGTATGCGTGTGATTACCTGGGATTCTGCTAAGTTGAAACAATTCCCCATTTTTATAGACTTTAGTCTATAGAATCAGAAAAAAGTAGAGTTCCTTAAGCAAGTTCCTCTCCATCAAATAATAAGGTAGACCACTAGCGCCCCAAGTGGGTAAGATACTGGAGTAACATCCGGTACGAAGGTGGGTGTTAACATTCAGATTTTTTTTTTAATATTTGCTTGTCATGTTCCAAATGTCAACACTTTGATTTATAATAAATGTGGGTTTGCGTTTAAAATTTTCCAGCATTAAGGGTGGTGCTAATGGAAGCAGTCATGGTCTTTCTCCTGAAGCAATGAATCTAAATAGAACAGTCTTCTGGATATCTGAAACATGGGGTATATTTAGGAATTTCAGGAAATTAATGTGATTTCTTAATTTGAGAGTTATTTTGAGAGCTGCTATGGAAGAGAGGATAGATGTTTGAAAAATGTCTAGAAGTTAATATAATTAAACATGTATTTATTGACAAGAGAGGGCAGGAATGAGAGTGCATTCAGCAGCCTCATTTGGCCTGTGGTTGTGCTAAGGAAAGCAGTCAATGGCCTAACTTCAACTGAAATAAATTTTTCAAAAAACTAAGGACAAGCACTAAAGATTCAGGACTTTCTACCATAAGTGCAGGATTTGTTTCACTGATTTGCTTTCCCTAACTTTTATATATATATATGTGCATTAAGAAAAACAGAAGCAATGAAATGTTGGACAAAACATTTACTGCACATACTTCTTATCCTGGGGAGTGAGAGTGCACATGATAAATGAAAGCCACATTGCTCATATCCTACCAAGAGGCTCTTAGGTCCAGCACGGCCAAGTGCTGTGTAAGAAGCTGATTGGAACAGAACAGTGTATTAGCAAGTCAAGTTTATTTTATATCAGGATAGGGGAGAAATAATGTGATGTAGGTATAACAGTGAATAGAATACCTTGCAGATTCCATCATAAAGGTAATTTTTGTATTTTAAGCCAGGAAATGTATACAATATGGATGATTTTCATCTAATATGTAGAGGAAGATGGAACAGGAACAATTAAAAACAGTTTTCTTTTTTAACAGCTTCATGATGCAGCTATATGTTCACGCATTTTTGTGAAGTGTTAATGATAAACAGAGTAGTTAATGAGGTATACAGGCCTGGTGCTGTATTATATCTCAGGCAAAAGGATGTGTGATTTATCATATTTGTTTTTCTCTGTCCTTAATTTTTCTGTGATTAATGTATGATGCATATGCAATGCTTTCTGTATGATAATGGAAAAAAATTATACTGGCTTTTTCTGTCAAATTTACAGTGAAAAATCCTTAAAAAAAAAAAAAAAGAAAGAGCCACTTTTAAACACAAATGTATGAAGATTTTTAATGCTATTGATTTAGATCTATTATGGCAAATTCTCCTTGGGTTAATTTATAGTATTATGACTTATGGTACACCTCAGGGAATCGGGAAAAAAATTAATTGTTCCTCTGAGATGTAAAATTGCCACCCTTTGCCCCTCATTCAACAGCCTGCAAAGCCGTAACTGAGAAACAAATCTGAGCGTATTGAGTTATTTCTTCTTAGAACAGTTCTTGCTAGAACATACAGCAATAGAGGCAGCTGGCTGGTGCTGGGTTCTTACACATCCCTCTGGCTACTAGCAGAGGCAGGATGTTAGACTAGAGTGATTCAGGTCTGATCCAGTATAGTAATTTCTGTGTTGCTTACCCTTAGCCTTTGTTATTCTGGGTCAGTTGATCAACACATTAGGAGCTGTAACCAAGAGTCTGTCCATGTTTTGACCAACTGGTAAGGAAAAGCTTAGCAGCAGGCTGTACTGTGCCTGCTTATTCAGTGTGAAATAAAGGCACACAAGAGCCTTTGAGGGGTCGTTTCTTTTTTGTTTCTTGTTTTACGAGTGTGTGTTGTGCGAGCTGGAACTCAGGGTAACACATTCTAGACAATGCTACAGCTGCTAGTGAATGATCGAGTTTATTAACATGTCACAGGGTTGTGTAGTTCAGGTATTGGAAATACTGTGACTGATATTGAAGATGTTTTGGGGACAGATAGATTCTCATATCTATCTTTACATTACTGTAAAATACTTTGATATTGCTTATATGCCATCATTGCAAATGCATTTGTGATCTGAGCTTTTCTGACCAACCCTATGCTACTCACATTTTTGTCTTGTGAGATTTTCTATAAATTATTATTAGGAGGAAGTATAAAACATTTCCACTTTCTCTTGTTCATCTCTAATTAATATGATCATTGCATCTACAACATACCATAAATAAACAGTCTTACCTCATGAGAAACTTCAGTGTTTGTCTGAGTGCCAGTGTGGCAAGTTGATGTAGTATGGGCAACAAACCCCACCAATTTATGGTATGATATAGCTGCAGATTCTTCCTGCTTCTCATTCACTGTTGAGTGTTAGCAGTATTTTGAGAATGACTGCTGTGAATGACTCAAGGCTAATCGCCATCCTTTCTTGTTTTCATTGATTGTAATTGTGACAAACTTAAAAGTGTTTTCCCTATCCTTTACAGCAGATAAAAATTAAGAAAAACCATCCTGTGGAAGCACTGTGCTGTTTCCACACAAAATCCTGCATCTGGTTGTTAATATGCAATTCCCGATACCATGAACCTTCGTAGAGGTTAGAAATGAGAAAGATCTTTTAGGTCACCTTGTCCTCCCCTCAGTTGTACGTAGAGTAGATTCACATAGGGCACAATCATGTCCTCTCTGCACTGAAAGGGAGCATTCTTTTTGCATGGCATGAGTGCTTCACTGATACTGGAAAGAAAAGACCTTTTTCCTGTAAAGGGTGTGCGAGATGAAGTTGTAGCACGTTGGCATAAAAAGCTCTTTGTTAATTGCTATTGTGCTAATGGTGCTTTGAATATGAATGTTTTGTAAGCAAGAAACAGGCAATGATTCAGATGAGCACTGCCTCAAAGAAAACTTGAGCAGGACTGGAAGTGAAAGAAAGTCTTTAGCATTTTGCAGTCTGTTTTTGAATGGGTTGCAGAGATTCAAGCAGTCAAGCCCATACATGTCATAAACAGGGCCCTGAAGCTTTAGCATCCACTACAAATTAAAAAAAAAAAA
>VZRN01006529.1:1755680-1797676 GCA_013397935.1 Dasyornis broadbenti | reverse complement strand
CATGACTGTCTAACACAACAAAAAAAAAAAAAAAAAAAAAAAAAAAAAAAAAAGCAGCATTCATATCACAGCAAAGCTGCTGAAGAATTAGCTAATGTATCTGTGTATCTGTGTGTGTTACACATACCTCTATTGCATAAGCCCTGAGGCATTAATTTTGAGAAAACTGAAGTGCCTGCTAGTGCACATGTTAGAAATTGCCAGTCTCCATGCTATCAGACTATATATCTGTTTTCTTGAAATTATTCTCCCATATCTTGAATATTTAGTGAATATTTCTAAGTTGGTGAGCTTAGAAATCTTTGTAACATGTAGCTAAAAATATCTACCTTTTCACTTGACCAGCAAAAATTTAGGATACACGGTATGCTGATAATGGCATGAGATATCTGAATAATTTTATGTTTACAAATATATACATATTTCCATTCTTGAATATAAGTGAATTTTGAAAATATGTAAATAGGCTTTATCCCTATCAAATGATGAAAGTGTTTTTTTCAGTTCAACAGGAGAAAGTGTGCACATTATTCTGCACTTTACTACAAATTATTCTGTTATTTCAATACAACCACAGTGGTTAAACAGGGTGTCCTGCTGATCAGAGTAAAACACTGCAATGAAGTAGTAACAGCAACTTTTATTCCTAATACTGTAGATGCATAAATACATACATACATGCTTAATAGCATAATTAGACATACAGGGATAATTTAAAGGGCCATTTTGTTATGTGAAAATATAAAAATTTTGTGGAGTTTCCCTGGGGAGATTTCTTTAAGTTTTTTTTTTGTATGTTTAAAATGTTGTCTAAATGAACACTTAAATAGTTCAGTATTGTACTTAAGAGAAGCATAGAGAACTAGCAGTTGTTATTTCTTAATCTACAAGGGGCTATTTCCAAGCTGCAGACTCAGTCAAGCAGTGCTTTGTTCAGAAGAACCCTCAAGAAACCCATTGCAGGTTTTTCCTGAGTCAGGACTGTGAACTTGTACTGTTTGTGTTATTACACACTGTAGCTATTCCCAACAAGGTTTTCCCATTGCTCTTACAAAGTGAGAGTCACTTGAGAAACCTCTTTTGCAGACAGTTGCTGTTAAAATAAAACAATTGCATTCCTGCAGATGGAGTATTCCAACTTTCTTCCATTCCAGCTAAATTTGTGGGGTTTTAAACTCCTGTGTGTGTCCAGTATTGATGTTTCGTTTGTTTTATTTTCCTTAAGATGCTTTTACATGTTAAAAAAAAAAAAAAAAAAAAACAAAAAGCCAGGCAGGGGATTTAAAAATTAGATAATTAACCCTTAGGAACAAAAAGTGTTTTGTTAGAGATGTGGCTTTATTATAGCTGACAGTAGATCACTCAATCAGTTGGAGTTTAGTAGAGGAAGATGAGTATACACCTATGAGAGTTAAATGAGTCCTATAGGAATAATAGTAAAATCTATAGAACTGAGAAGTTTTACCTTTGCCATTGAATTCTATAAGCTGCCTTAAGAGTTTTTAGAAATGTGAATGTTCTCTGAAAATCAGTACTAGATGTCTTTCTAAAAGTTATGTTTTATCTCAAAAAGAAATTGTTGAAATTGTTATAGAAATTGCTGGATTAAATGTTATGGCCTTCATAAAACTCATTGTTTCTGTCTCTAAAATATATGACTCTGTCATGTTTCCTGTAAAGGAGTACAGTGCAAAAAAGGAGTTTTAACTCTCAATGTCCTGACCTGATCAATTGCTTTGTGCCTATTGGTCTGATTTTTAGCGGTTGGAGAGTTTCTGCAGCACCACAAATGCTTACAGCACCTAATTTTAGGAATTCATGGCAAAGTAAGTCAGAGTACATTGTCTGTGCTATTACAGTGTCCTTTGGCCCAACCAACCCCCACTGTGCAGCTTCTGACAGGGGACAGGACTCCTGCTTGCAAACACAGTGGCTGTAGCATGGGAGCATATGTGTTGCCTGCCCTGGGAGAGAGGCAGCATTTCCCCCTTTGTCAACTTGTGGCCAATCCTCTAAGTCCGATTTCACAGAAATAATGTTGTGAATTTCAAGTTAGCTTTTCTGACGGTGCAAAAGATAGTATCAAGAAGATATGTGGCTGTTCATAGATTTGCTGGATGTGTTCCAATAAATAAAATTTTGCCTGTTGGGTCAAGAAACTATTCCTCCTAATCAGTGACTATTTCTGTTATAGACCTCCTTCTGAACTATAGTGTATTTAATGCATAACATATCTTAGGAATTTTTATGAAGTAGAATGTAGTGGATCTTTGAAAATCAATTCTCATCGCATTATGTACACAAGGTAAAAATGTCCATGCACTGGCTGAATTTTGGAGATGCATTCCCTTTTAACGTATCTGTCTCCCAATTTTATGTACATTATAAAAATTAATTAAAAATAGGAACCTTATGCCAATATAAGACACTCTTTTTTGTTTTTTTTTTTTTTTTAATTTTTACAAAATACTGATGTACCTAGAGAGAAAGCTTTACTAAGTAATGAGACAAAAAATTGCCCAAATTAAGTAAAAAATTAGGAAAATTGTGTCAGATCATAAAATGTTGGGGTAAGGAACAGTAATATTTAGGTAAGTATGAAAAGCTACTTTAAAAAATTCACATGACCTAATCTGTCAGTCAGAAATCATATTCTGCACAGCCATAATGTCAAACTGCTGTCTGACAAGATGTGTGATTGACTGTGCAGTGGAGATATAACACATCCACCTACAACAGGGTTTCTCCATGGACAGTGTACCACTACAATTCATGTTATCTAAACTAACATTTTTGCTGTATTTTAACACTTTTGTTCCTCTGTTGGTCAAACACTGGCTAATGAAAGCAGAACTCATAAGGAAAGGCCAGTTTCGAAACTATCTAAAGGTCAACATCGCAGTTCCCTATGGCAAGGGTACTGGGGCACTGGCACAAGTTTCGAAAGAATCACAAGTGGTTATGTTAATTGTATTCTCACTGTGAAAAGTGATACCATAAAGATCGTTCCCTTTTTCTTTATTTTCACCAGTTTTGCTCATTTTATTATTTTTTTCTTAATCTTCATTCTTGAACCATTGATTTGTGTCAAAATCTCCAGTGTATCTTTAGCATTTCTTTAATATTTGATGAAAGCAAAAAGTCGCAGGCTTATCCCAAAGAGCATGCAGTTTACCGTAACACAGCACCTAGTCATGTGGAATAGGGGGAAATCACTTTGGGTAGAAGATAAGTACAGCTTCATTGCTGAGTTCCCTTTTCTAATACTTTGAATTGTTCTCACAGCAGCAACTTGTTAGTCTGTTTCTGTGCTAGTCATCCAGATCACTTCAACTCAATTTGCTTGCATGTTCTGTTCTTACATACGTGACAAAAGGAGGGCAGTTTCCCATTGCTCTGGTTGTTGACAAAGGAAGCCCATTGTACTTGAGAACAGCTGAATTATTATCTCTTTCAGTGCACAATAAAATGTCACCACCATGTCACAGCAGCAATACACATGCTGACACCAGACTTGGAAAGTACTAAAAGCAATGAGGGCCACAGCAGAGCCACTCAGCTAAATGCTTGTCCTTTGAATACACAAGAAGAACATTAACTAAAAATCCCAGAAATAGCTGTCAAAAGATTAAAGACTAATGGATTTCTGTCCTCAAGCACATGAAATCTCGCATTCTGATTCTCATTGCTTTGTCCATGCAAAAGCGATTGTCAAATGGAGAGTGCTTCTTGTTTTCTTTTTTTTTCTTTTTCTTTTTCTTTCTTTTCATATTTTCCTTACTAAGCATGTGCAGAGTTCATTAAAGGTACCCGGTAAGACTGGGTACGTGAACTCTCTATAGCTAGAGTCCCAAGAAGGACCTTGATCCTTGGCTACCATTTTAGCGTGTGTTTTGTGAGCACCGAATCAGATACTGTGCAGTCAAATGTGAAGCTGCAAACAGGGTGAAGTGTCCAATTATTCTTTTTTACCCATATCCATGAGTACTTATGCTCTGAAGTTCAGTCTGTGCTCAGATGCTTTTTGTGAGATTGATTTATAACCTTGCAGCCACCCTTCCTTCACTCCAGCCTCATAATCATTTATTCCCAGCTTCTTTCCATGGCACTGAAAACTCTCTACCATGTAACCTAGAGCAAGTTTAATTATGACTGAGGCTTCTTCCTTAAAATTCTTGCTTCAGTGTGTATTCAGTGGTTGCCTTCATATGTTCACATGATTCATAGCTAGGACTTCTCAGGGTCCTTCTCCCTCTTCCACAGCCTTCTCTGCATAACATAGGGATAGCAGTGAATATCTGGTCAGTTCTTTCATATTCTACCTTTAATCATAGTAAATCTGGTCTTCCACTGCAGTTTTCTGCTCAAATCATCAGGAGAACTGAAACTGGTGTACTTAGAAAAAAAAAACAAACCAATATGTTCTAGTCTTCTGCCTTTACTTACCTACACTGTCATACTGACTCCACTGAACAAGTTGCTCAAGTTTTTGACCTTGCCCATTGCCTTCGGTAGGTACTACATATAGCTAGAATTTTTCCTCTTTTTCTTTCCTTTCTTGGCCTTTTTGTTTTTCCTAGTATCTGTTTTCCCACTGCTTCCCATTTTAACCATTCTTGTCTCTATTCTTTACCGTTGTCTTCAGATTCTCTTCTTTGGGTCTGCAATTGCTGTCCCTCTCCAGTTAAATTTGCTACTCTCAATGTGCTGGCAGCAAATTAAATGTGATGAATACCTGATCTCTGAAGGGTTCTTTGCTGGCATATCACTGATCAGACTTCTAGTAATTTTTACTTTGCTTCCAGCACACTAATTGAATACAGCAGAGCAGAACAGCAGGGGACAGAAACAGAAGACACTGAGTCCTGACAAAGGCTTTCTCTAGGGGTAGGTGTTCCATTAGCATCTCTTATTAGACAGCAAATGCTAACTACACACAGACAGTGAAGCAGTAGATCATTCATAGGTTGAAAACCATTGAATATGTACATCTGTGGATATTCAGATAAGTGCTGAAATCCTAAGCAAAGCTGTAGGCCAGGTTGCCTGTTCAAAGCATTGACATTTTAATATTTAGTTAGAAAACACCAGTTTTGAAGAGACTAGAAGCACATGTATTGTCCCTAAAAAAAAAATCAACATGTAAATTTTATCTGTATTTTGAAATTTAGTAAATTATAATAATTTTTTCTTTTATGATTCTGTTTGACTACTTTGTAAGCAGTTGGAAAATATGTGTTATATTTCCTGCATTACTTTTCTGTATAACCAATTGTAGTAATTGCCAGTGAGAGGCTGAAGGGTTGAGAACAAATGCAGAGATATATTACAATCTCAAATGGGAGCAATTATAAACAGAAGAAAATTGTCCCTTGAAAAGTAAAATGGAAACAGACATGAGTTGACTGTGAAGCTGATTTGTAGGACACTTTCCATGTTAGGATAATGCTTCTGTTATACAAATGTTTGAACATCTGGATGTAGACTAAGGTAGCTATCACTATATCAGTGAGTCTCATATATTAAGGTTTTCAAAGAACTGAAAAGAGAAAGGCCAGAAAAATACATTCTTGTTCCTACAATATGAAAAATCAGGTGTCATGTTCCTGTGTATTTACTCTCCTATGCTTTTCATTGTTTATTTATTTATTGTTTGGGGCATCATAACAAGGAAATTCTTCTATTTGGAGACACAAACAGGAAAGAAGATAAGAGCTGTTGAATTTCATGAGAGTGCTCCTAGAATCTGGATTATACTTCAGCTTTTGTTTGTGTAATTATTTTTAAACTGTCAGTATATGTTTGTTTCACAGAGTCTTATGAAGATACAGCAAAACATTAAGTACATCATAAAATTGAACAAATACATGGATGCCTTGCTAAATGCAGAAGTTTAATCTTGGTTTTACTTTTTAAAGGGTTTTGGGGTTTTTTAAAGTAGTTTTTGCCTCTGTGGTTTACTAAGTAGCTTCCTGCATTCATTCAGTTTAATCCAACAGCTACTTATGCCAGCTAATTCAGCTAAATTCCTAGGGAGCATTCATTTAACTGGCAGTAGTGGCCCTTAGGGAGTCCTTGTTTGGGATAATATGGATGACTGCATAATTTGGGAGATCGTCTCCTAGGTATTATCCTGCTCCACCTAAATACATGTTGTGCACAGTGCAATCTGCACCATTTCTGATAAAGCCAGATTTTCATTCTTTTTCAGGGTACAGGTGGACATTGAAGGTCTTTTCTCAACCCAGGGGTTGCAATAAGATTTATCCCTCAGTGGAACTATGATTGGATGAGCTGCAGGAAAAGCCTCTGCCCTGTCATTCAATCTTTTACTCATGATCTAGTTACCTGGTCTCAATTTGTAGCTTCTCTGTAGCCCACAGGAGATCACTTTTTCCCATATATTTCTCAACCTTAGCTCAAGCATCCCTCCCAATCTTGACAGCAAGAGCTAAATGATAAAATGGGTGTCTAGACATTGCTATATTGCTGTTCTTAGAACTAAATGGTCTTCGGTCTAGATGCACTATAAATAATTGAGACAATCTAACTCTTTGTGAATTAGCAGTGCTTCCATTTTTTTTTCAAGGGAAGCAGAATGACTGCTGTAAAAGGTATCCAAGCTTTGTGATGTTTCCTTGTAAAATAGATTGACATTTGGGGCTTTTACACTATTACAGTCAAATTGCTTCTCTAAAGACAGTTCATGATTGCAGTATCTTAGAGTACTGTGATTCAGTTTGTCTTTCTGATAGCCTCTTTTCTGCTGCTGCAATTTAACTGATATATGTTTTTTAAAACATATTATTTTGCATATTTGTATTGTTGTTTAATTTTTTATATATATACATATTAAAGTACTCACTCTCTCTGAAGAAAAAAGAGACACAGAAAAGACACCACTAAGAATTCAGAGGTTTTGTTTCCAGCTCTGTAACAAATTCTTGTGTGACCTTTGTCAAGATGATTAACCTCATGATAATGCAAAATGGGGACAATGAACAGCATTTACCAGTAACTGGTAAACGTAATGGTAAAGTAAGTTTAGCTAGGTAAAACTAGCTAAACACAGGAAGTTCTGCAAAGTGTTTAGGGATCTTTGCCAGGTAGATAATGTATACATACTGAATCAGGCAGAGGAGGGAAATGGTCAGAACTAAAAGTTAGTGTTGAAAGAAACGGAAGAAAGAAAAAGGAAAAATATGAGATAAAAAGAAAAAAGAGGCTGGGAGATGAGTGGGATGATGAAACCAGTTGGGATCATTTGGAGGTTAATAGTTATAAAAGGTGTGGTCCTATTCAGTGTTAATAGGGCAAGAGAAGTACACCAGGATGAATGTGTTTGTCTATGTACTTCTAACGTGGTGAAGCCAAAGGCATTTCTGAACTGTGGGAATCCACTATGCTGACCAGCTTTCTTCAAAGTTCAAGGAAAACAGCAGTGAAATAATATAGGAAAGTGAAAGAAGAAATATTTTCTCCAATGCATATGTTACAGCTTGCATTAAGTGCTGCAAATTATCATTGAAAAAAAGTAATGTGAAGAACATCATTCTATAAGAGGTAAGCAAGGTCACATTTAAGAAGTGGGTTTCAAAATGGTATGTTCTGCGTGGGAGAAATTTTCCCTACTCCCTACTGCAATGAATTTTCTATTTACTAGTTCAGGCATCAAGAATTGACTGATAAACATCAACTAAGCTGTCTTTTCAGGGTTTTTTTGTTGTTGGGTTTGTTTTTTTGTTGTTCTTTTTTTTTTTTTTGACTTTATTTAGGCTATGGCACCATGGTTTTGATTATACTTTATAAATATTCACTTTGCACACCACCTTTTATGTATAGAAACATAATGTATTCTGAAATCGTAAGTTTCAGTATCCAAATATGTTTCAATCAATATTCTTATTCAATGAAAAAATTACATTTTTACTTTTATTTCCTAACTCATTCTCCAATGTTAAAAAAAAAAAAGAGACAACGAACTGTAACAATATGAGTATTTAGATTTGATCTACCATATTTTAGATGGCTGTAAGTTTTTGCATTTACTGCTGCTGAACAAGACTTATGTCAGTTTTATGCTATCAGAAAAAGTTGATGATTTTCAGTTAAAAGATTGGGTAGAGAGGCAGTGATTGATATTTTCCTAAGTGTAGGTTAAATGTGGGAAAAGAAAGTATAGAAAATAAATCATATTTCGTATAGTAAGTAGGTATATAATGTTAAACCAGGTGAGAGGCATAGTGACAAAGCTTATCTAGTTGCAGTATTGAGCAGAAAACAATCTGTGGTGTTGTGAAACACTACTCAGTTGAGCAGTCTTAAACTATACTGATCATGAACGGAGACTTTTTCTACTAATAACTGGAAATTGATTGCAAGTTTCTATGTCTTACAAAACAGTTAAGATCACATTGGTGGGTAGTTTGTTGTTATGTTTATACAACCTCTGCTTGCATCCAAAGCCTCGAAACTGTTTGCATGAAAAACCCTTGGATAGAGTCTATTTGTTCTCCAGTTCAAATGGCACTACCCAGGAAAGCAATTCTACCATGCGCTGAGCAACGTCCGTTCCTATTAACTTCAGTATAAGTGAAGGGGCACAGCCTTTCTTAGGAGATGCAAGGTAGTGTCAGCATAGATTCTTAAGCTGAAATTCAGTTCTTTTCAGAAGGTCTGCACAAAGCGTGTGCATCATTTAAGTGTCGCTTAATTCTTTATAATGGAGCTCGGAGTGGATTTGAAGAAGCTGATAGGCTTTTTGCTCTTTTGTCTGCACAGGGCTGAATTACAACCCTGGTGAATATACACAGTAAAAAGGCAACTACACTGCCTCCGGAAATACACTATATTCCTTTGCTTTGACTAGTGTAACTCAGTTGCAATTACTGATGAAAATTCTTTGATATTATGCTGATAAAATCATTGTACATTTTGCTCTGTTCCTTTATTATACATTGAGCTGCATTCTCATCCTCTGATATAATGTGCAAACCGAAAAGTGAAAATGGAAAATTAGATGTAGTCCTGCAGACAGGAACAGGGCTCCCTTGTTGAATAATGTTTGAGGGTCTGTGTGTTGGTGAGGCTCCTGAAGCAAAGCGAGGGGTGGCTGGAGAAGCTGAGTTAAAGGAACATGAAAACCTGTAATGGGAAAGAGATCCCTGCAGGTCTCAGGGTGGGGAATGAGCATGGGGGCTGAGGGGGCACTGTTTTGATACTGATTAGCTTTAAACCATGTAAGCTGAATAGCTTTTCCCTGCGAAAGAAGTTCTGATTTTCAAAGCCTAAATGCATGAGCTGGTCTACAGACAGCACAGAAATGTTATATGCTAGTTTTGTAAAATACTCTTGGTGTGTTTTAAATTTGTGCAGATATAGCCAACACCCAGAGCAAGGGTGCAATGGACTTGTGATAATATAGAGAGTAACCAAGCAAACTCTGAGGGTAATTCAGAGATACTGTTTTTTTAAATAAGATTACTTCAAATTATGTTGCCAGGAAAACCTCCTAGCTGAGATAGAAGGCAATATAGTACATATTTCTGAGTTTAGTTGACTATTCAGTCTTTCAATGATCCTTCACATTGTTGAAACATTGATAGAAATAGCGATTTCAATATGTGAATTTTGAAAAATATGCATGCAAGTAGGCCAGATGTGGTGTTAACATTTTACTGAGCTTTTTCTGATAAGCCTGCAACTGGATGCCTGCCTTCACTGAGAAAGGATGAGGCTATTATCTGTTACAGAAGAGGTGTTAGCCTCAAAAATTGATATGATCCAGTTATCAGTAGAGCAGTACCTCTGGTGCCCAAGCACAATCCAGATTTCTGGGTATTATATGCTATAAAAACCTAGTAAAATTGCTGCAAAAAGTTCTGGTTATGTATCATTCCACCACTGATTTATATATTGCCTAACATGCAGCGCAAATTCCTGTGTAGACATTTAGGCGCTAAAGTGGGTTTTTTTATAATTAAAGTCTTAGTCTGAATTTCAGATTGAGCTTCCACTGAAAGAAATCGGGTTTTGTTATATTGCTAGAGCTTGCCAGCAATTGTACCAGAACCGAGGACACAAGTTGTTTTGTGTCAAAATATTGGAAAGGATTTTATTAAAAGACTTTAAATTGCACGTCTATTTCTTGCCATGATCCAGTGGCATTGGGAATTGTACGCTTAAGTAGATCCAGACAGAAGTCAGGCTGAATCACACATTCAGGTGAGCATAAAGCTGCAACTGCCACTGGGATAAATGCTTGCTTTTATTCTCCTTGGACCCCAAAATAATTTGGTACAGCATAAGCTTCTTGTACTCTTATTTCACTTGGTATTTCTCCTGTAGTTCTCTTTTTGCTGGGCTTATGAATATGGAAGGTGCGTTATGTGTATTGGTGTCACACATGAACACAGAAGAAGGCATAATCCGTGTTCCTGTATGTGGAACAAGTTCTGGCCTTGAATCCTAGGACTCTTACATACAAATTGAAGTGGTGAAGCTTTCTTATAGTCTGGCGAAGGACTGGGGAGATGATCTCTGGAGGAACTGAGGACCATGTCTGGCAGACCGCAAGCCTTACAGCCTGAGCAAATTAGTTAGGGGGACCCTACCTTGTTTAGCATGAATATATGGTACCATGCAAGTAAGTGTACCTCTCTACATGTGTTTTATGAAAAATATCCTAAATACTCCACTCTATAATATTGTCTTCAGGGGAGAGTGAAAGAATAACAGAATACTAGATATTAGTAATATTGTTAAGTATTCTATGAGAAGGAACCCAGATACTACAAAGGTGAACTCAAAAGAAGTAATAAAGTCCAGAAAGAAATCTACAGGTATGAAAGCCCTTTTTCTCTCTGCCTTGAAGAAAAAATTCTCCTTACAGCTTCTTTGCTTTATTGCAGTCAGAGGTCTGTTGTTCCAAGACTACTTGCTGTGTATGACCTTGAGGAAATTTTGCAGAACTGGCTTGCCAGAGACACAAGCATTAAGAGGAGACACAAAACACATATCACACCAACTTTCTGTTAGGGACCTTCCTAACTGGACTTCTTTTCCCTTGTACTAGTAGCCTTTTGTTCCTGGCTTTTCCCTCTGCTTATTGTCTCCTTCTCCATGATTATTCAACCTTTGCTTCATTCAACAACTGTCCTTCTTATGTTCCTAGTTTCTGCCCTTAACTATACCCTTACCATTGCAAGTGTCACAGAGTTTCACAATAGCTGTCATTATGTTGACCCCTCTAACTGTTTATTATAGCTTTTCTCTTTCCACTGAAAGGAAATGTCTATGTCTCATGTCTATTTACACTGCAAGGACTTCAGGATAAGAAGTATCATTCAGGTTTATAGAGATTCTAAAACAATGGATCCCAGTTGCAGGTCACCATAATGATTAGTTAGGATAGTAAGTCTTCAATTGTTAGCCTCTCCAACAATATTTCCTTGATTGGAAGGATCATGGAATTAGAAAAATAGTGAGTTTCTATGTTCTTTAGATTTATAATAAAGCTGTCTTTTGTTTTATTTTTGGCTTTTAGGTTCCAAATTAAATTTGGTGGCACAGCAGGTGTAAGTAACTTTGTACATTGCCTAGGGCTGTCTACATCATAAACTATTGCTGAATTATCAGATAATGAAAATAGACAACTCAAATGAGAAATTGTTTAGAGATAAGTGAAATTTGAATTCTCCTGCCAATTGTTTTTGGTTTTGTTTTTTCTTCTTCCTTTTCTATCCCATAGCACGAATTATCAAAACAAAACAGTGGTGTGAAATGCTTCCATGTTTAGAAGGAGAAGGCTGTGATTTGCTAATCAATAAATCAGGCTGGACCTGTACACAACCAGGAGGACGGATAAAGACAACCACGGTAGGTCACTTCTCTGTTCTATACTTCTTCAATTTCTCATTCATTTTAGTTTATTGAAAAACAAAGAGTGAGATTTTTAATTGTTTTTCAGCATTTTTGTGTAAAGTTTATTGCCTCATAATTAATCTGTCTGCCCAAGTGTGCATGCTGAAATAAACAGCAATGTTATCACAAAGTACAACGTTAGAAAAGATAACAAAGGAAAATGTGTAATTTCCATGGTTACTAAGAGTGGATATTATATAAAGGTTTTTTTAAAAGACAGCAGTGGCTTAACTAACTTTTGTATCCAGCCTAAAGACATATCTTACTGTTTCAACACACACAAATTTTCATATGCTGCAGTAGTGTAGGGTGTAAAACTCAATATGTGGCCTAACAGGGTGAAAAGAAAGATTTCACTGGGAGTTCCAAAGAAAATGTTTCTGCTATTCCAGCTATACTGGTAAAACAAGTTGCACAAATAGATCTTTAGTTTTCAGTGAGACCTACAGAAAATACAGCAAAAGATCCCTTTTTCCAGCTTCCTTTCGGTCATGATTTATTGATAAATCCCTCAGTTCTCTGATTAGGTGTCTTGGGTCATGTGCTTGTAGTGAAGCTGAAAGTATGTGTGGCAGTAATAGTTTCTAGGGCCTATAATGTATCAAACAGATTTCTAGAAAATGTTCTCAAATACCAGCAATTCTTTGACTTAAAAAAATGGAAAAAAGCTGAAGAGATATAATAGAGCAATTTTCTGATAGCTTGCTAGGCCTCTTGAAATTATTTCTCCTCTTTACAATCTTTTTTTAGATTTACAGGGAGCTTGAGTGTAATTTAAATAAGTGCAATTTCAAGAATATTTAGTCTTAAAAGTACTTATCAGTGAGGACTAAATTAATGCCCATCATCCCCTGCACAATTTCTCTGTCTGAACAGGAGACAGACAGTGTAAAACCTTTTATTGTTTTAGAATGCTTGTATTTAGCAAATTAATATGATTTTCACTCTTTAAAAAGAAGATTTGATAATGCTTTATGAGATACCTACAAAATAAATTTTATGAATTGTGATCAGAGTTTTGACGCTTCTGTATTTGCCAGATGTAACATTCAATATGGACAGGGCTATAAAACTTAACTTGTCTCTGAGGTCTTGCTTACATAGTTTGCCTTCAGATCTTTTGCATTCAAGTTATGTAAATCTTTTGCATACAAGTTATGTAAGAGTGATATAAAAAAACAAGGGAAGGAAAAAAGTTTTTTAAACATTAATGCCAACTTTCAAGGGCAAGGAGATCTAATACCGTAACTTTGTCATACTTGAAGTATAGTCTTAAATCTTGTTAATTCAGGGGTATTTTCTGTATCTGAGGTAAACGGAAAACCCATGTACTGTGACACGTTGCCAGCTGTCATTTTAGTTCTTTATTTGATGTTTTATGCTAATGACATGACTGAGTAATGCAAAGTAAGCAGAGGATCTATCCTTCAGTTTCTGTCTTTAATGAAGTGATTCAAATATGCTTTCAGATTAAACACCAGAAGCCTGATTCTGAACTCTTACTTGTCTCTATAGCTCTTTAATGCTATTGACATGAATGGAATGACTCATGAATTTGATTAATGTAAATGAAATCATAATCATGCCCCATCAGTAAAATTAAGACCATGGCAAGTATAATATTGTAAATCAGACTCTCCCCACACAGATACATCATTGTCATTGGTAAGGAAAGATTTTGCCAGAGAGACAACTGTAGAACAGCTCTGAGCATAAGCCCTCATCTAACATCAAGCAGTCTTCAACAGTTGGTATCACACATGCAGACACACAACAAACACACAGTACTTTCCAGTCAAGCCAGACTAGCAACTCAGAATGCTTACAGAATCACTGAATGTAGAAGGGAGAGACAGAAAAAAGACAAGAAGAAAAACAAATACAAAACCCCACAAGAAACTCTAGCCTATAATGCCGTATTAATAACTTGTTAAGAATTAAAAAAAAAAAAATGTTCTTTAGCTACTTGGTTGAAGGGTAAGTTTTGGACCGTAGTAGTAGATTTTGAAACTCTGTATTAGGATGACTCCATGAAATGCATGACTGTGATTAAAAGAAGAAAAACATCCAGCAAAAACACTAAGAGACATTATTTACTGTAGCAATACTCTCAAATCAACAGCTGTTAATGCAGTTAAGTAATTTCTATTTCTGCTCCTCGTCAACATACACGAGTTGCTAGGCACAATCGTGTCTATCATGGTATTTAAGTGTACTGGGAAGGATTTCTGGCTGAGAAGGGCCAGAAGAATAGCCACCAGGTATCATGGGCCAGACATATTGAATTATTTACTGTACACTGTTGTTAAACAGAAATAATTCTTGACCACATCTCCAGTGACAGCCAGATTAGGTCCTTCATTTTTTAACTATCAATTCTGTCAAAACACATTCGTTAATCTAATATCAGCAGATCTTTCCTGCTGTTATATCTTGCATCTTAAAGATATTTTTGCTAGTAGGTCTTGCATTATCCTAGTGACAGTAGATCATATAGCAGAGATATCACTTTTTGGTAAATGCCAACAACAATTTGTCACCCATACTAAAGCCAGAACAGTGTTGAACTCTGATGGACTGAGACCAACTGTTGTGATAATACCAGCTTTTCACATTGATTCCAGGAGGTTGTGTAGAAGTTCAGCTTTTTAAGTACTGGGTTTAGAAGCAGCATGTGGAAAGTTAGGACTTGTAGAGATCTTATCAGTGAGATGAGTTCCCTTTTATGTGAGAATATACTTTAGGACTCGTAGTTAAATAAGATTCTAACAAAGAAAGGGAGAAATAGTATTTGTTTTCTGTAGATGAGTTTAGCATTTGTTATTTTTTCTTTGAACATTCCAAGCAACAGCAAGTGAAAATATCCATTGCTGCAAAACAAAAGTGCAATTTCTGTAAAATGTTTGGACAGGGCTGCTGCTTTTTACTTTATGCGTTCTGTCAAAATTGTTTACACTTTCTATGCAGAGCCAGGTTTTTCAACTGGCTGGCACTTTTTGTGATCACCTCTGGAAATAATGCAACCAAATCAGAATTCTCTCCTCACATGGATAACAGTGTTTTATATCCATTTTGTGCTCACTTTGCACAGCTATAAATGACTACACAAGATGCAAGGCAAAGGAAAATCAGACGCAAAGTATACTCTAAATGGATCTGGATGTCACTTCTGCCCTGTTGTTCTTTCTACAAGGTGTGAATGAACCAAAGATTTTTCATCTGCTAAGAGGCTTTTAGAATTGAGGACTGACTGGGCTAACTGCCAATCTATGTATTAAGAGGCTGACTGTCAATACAAGGAAACAATACAGCAACTTGTAAAAGAAGATAGCAAGAGAATACTACACAATTGTTGGCAATTTTAACATACTAAGT
This sequence comes from Dasyornis broadbenti, assembly GCA_013397935.1. Lineage (NCBI taxonomy): Eukaryota > Metazoa > Chordata > Aves > Passeriformes > Dasyornithidae > Dasyornis > Dasyornis broadbenti. The sequence continues at coordinate 1,782,379 of VZRN01006529.1, read as the reverse complement.
ACTTTCATATAACGAATGTCCTTACAGTCACTTTAAAATCTCCTGCCTTAAAAATTCTTCTCCTTTTGCTGTTCTCAAGTATATGATTTTTAAAAATAGTTTGTAGTTTTAATAGTGCCAGAAAATATGCCTTTTCTTTTGAAAGAAGTTGCTGAAGGGCCTTTCCATTTTATATTTCAAGTGTAAAACTCGCTAGTGTATAGTATAGATGAGAAGATATGCGATGTATTGTTTTTACAGGGAAGATTAATTTTTAGCACCCAAGTGTATATATGTTGTCAATGATCCATCACTACCTAATTGTTACTTAATTAATTCCTTCTTCTACATAATGTGATTTCAATGCATGGAGCTTAACAGAACATTCATGCGCCAGTTCTTCAGTAGCTAACCTTTTAAACCTTTGTGATTTTACTGCTAAATTAGCTGAAGTGGGAAATTAAGGAATATGGAGAAGCTAAGAGAGAGCGCACAGTGGATAAAAGGTGTAATTACTCTGACATGGAGCTCAGTGCTTAGCTAGTAAAATTTACTAAGGATCTAGCTTCACCAAGGGATCTGACTTTCTTAATAGAGTTTACTTACACACAGAGCAACTTATCATTCCCCACCATTAATAAAAATGACATGCTGGCTGGGTTGGAAAGGCAATTTGTTCCTTACCCTGAAAAATACATTGCGTATTTGTATTGGCTGCAATTTAAATCAAGATTTTTTCAGCAGAGCTTTATCATACATATATGTATGATAAAGGTAACTCAGATAAAATACACTGGTTTGATTTTCAGCACTGACTTATGAGCAATGTGTTCTCGCTCATACCATTACATTCAGATAAAAAGAAATATATATATATGTATATATATATACACACATAAACATATATATATGTGTTACATATTCGTAACATACTTGAGAATTTACTTTTTTTTAGACTGAAGATCAGCTGGAAATATCCTGAGGCCATGGTCTAATGGTCTGAGCTTGGGAACTGGGAGCCAGAAACTCCTGAGCTCTAATCCCGGCTCTGACAGTGACTCCCTCTGTGGCCTTGGGTAAGTCACTGAACCTCTCTGCCTCAGTTTCCCCACCAGTAAAAATAAGATTAACAATTCTTAGCTCCATACTTCAGTGAATTTGGGAGTCCTGAATTAACGTTTTAAGAACTTTAGAAATTCAGTGTAACTTAGAAATAAAAATACTGCAATATGTAAATATCTTTATTGGTAATATTCATATTGTTATTAGATAGTCACATAACACATATATTCCTGTATTTAGTCTCACCTGCATTCCAGCTCTGAGTGCTTCTGAGTGTGCATTTCACATCCCCACAGCTCAGCTGATTTTATTTGGTTAAGCTGGTTTTGGAAGTATTTTGACATCCTGCCAGTTCTAGTTCTGTGTCATTCCAGGATACAATACCTACCAAAACAAGCCTTCAGGAAGCACCAGATTAGAGCAGTGGAATGTTGCATGCATGCCATGCCAAATTAAGTTTCACCCTTCCCCTTTGTCAGAAGTGGTCAACTTAGGAAACAGATACAATAATACCAATTCTTTACACGTCATAGCCCTGTGCTTCAGTGTCCACTCTACGGATCTGTCAGCAGTTCATCTACTGAGTTCCTTCACTGTCCTAATTCTTACAGGATCACTACGTACAGACCAAGATTACAGAGGACACTTTTCAGCAGGCTGGCGTGTCCCTTCACCCTAATCCAAGGAACACCTTTTAGAAACAAGCAGGAAATTATGGTCCTGAATTTTTCATTGCTCATAGCCAGCTGTTGGGGAATCAGGATCTTTGGCTATATTTAAGCTTTGGGACTACGTTTGCTTCAAGTGCATGAGCTTGCACATTTGTGAGTCCCTATGTCTTCTCTGTCTTCTTTTTTTCCGTGTGTCCCGCTCAGGATGGCATGCCTGCTACTGCCTTGTGAGACATCTTAACAGCAGAAGAAAGGGCTCTCACAAACACATTTTTGTAGTGAAATAGATCATTAACTCTTTCAGGTCATCCTCAGACATATTCACTCTTAATTTCTAGTTGGTTGTCTAGAAATCTGGTTTAAGAAAACCCCTATCCTTATTGTCACTAAGAATTGTTTGCAATCTTAAGTCCTGCTGCCAGCCAGAGTTTTGTGAGCTCTGAGACCATTGCTTCACCAGGCATTATGCATCACAAAGTCCTTAAAAACTAAGTCAAGTCTCTGCAGTGTGCTTCTGAAATTATTTGAATAAAGTTTTCCAAGTTCACACCACATAACTGGAAGTTAACCTGAAATACCTTTCATATGTTAAAATATTGATGTGTTCTACCTTTTATATATACACACACCAAGCTGAGAAAGGGTAGAACATAAACACCTTCTGCGAGTGTCTTTGGCAGATATTGTTGAGATCAAAAAGTCATGATATCTGGATCTGTGACTGTTTATATGAGCTACCAGAACTAGGTTACTTTTCAATAACATCTCATTCTAATGTAACTGCATATATATAGCATCAGTCCTAGTCATTGTACAGTGCTTCAACTGAGCCTTCTAATAGTTTTATATTAATTTGATGTTCTTCTCAGTAGTACTAACATAAGTTATGAGAGCAAATATCAGTTCTCTGCATGTTATAGCCATGTGCTTCAGTGTCCACTCTATAGATGTGTACTCCAAGGCCTAGGTTTAACCCTCTGTTTGTTTCCATGGCTTACATGAGATTTTAATGTTTTGAGCAGTTTCCATTACTCTCATTTTTTACAAAAAATATTCTAATTTATAAATGGTTCTTCACTGACAGTATTGGAAATAAATTCCTTTTTGTTAATTTCCAAGCAAGGTAGTATGGGAGTTGGATGCCTTTAATTCTCAGAAAGGTTAAATATCATGTTTCTAATTTTTGTGTTAGAGAAGCATAGTAGCTTAAGCAACTACAACTTATAAGCAGAGTGGTAGGATGGCCTTTGTGGCCCCATATCTTAAGGACTGTGTGCACAGAGAAACCTAAATAGAAATAAAATCCTCATGAAGCTGAAACCTCTCATAAGGGGCCATGCTATTCCTTCAATATATACAAGTTCTCTTGCATTTTAGGAATACTTCAACTATTACAGTCTTTTCAAAGCTGTGCACTTCTTTGTCATACCAATGTGTTGAAACCTGCACATTCTATTTTCCATTATCTTTATCAAAATACACTTCTTCATGTCAAAAAACTGATCTTCAAGTCTAAGCCAAAATACTAGCAAAGGTTTTGTGATTTTTGTAGACTTTAGGTTGAAAGAAGCTGTCAGATACTTAAAGAACCACCTTAAAGAGATTAGCTGCCTTCCTCTCTCCTGAATGCTGAATACTGGTTCTAGTGATGTTCAGTGATTTACACTGCCTGAAGAGAGACCAAAATTTACTCCAAAAATAACTCATAGTAAAATCACATGCTAAGGTGAAATCATTTGTTAACATCTTAAATAAAATCTCAGAAGAAATTAGGGAAACTTAAGTTTTGTTCTTCACTTTCAGAACCTGTATTTTCAGATTGTAATGAAGAATTATAATGTGCTCATTTCTTTTGTCTTTATAAAGTTATAGAAAATATGAATGCCATTTCTGCATGGGCTCTTTCAAAGATACTGCAATTCCTGTGCAAATAAATTAACAAACAGAATTTTTAGATAGATAAGACTTCTAGAGATATATTTTCTTTCAGGATTCCTATTACTTAACTCATATTCATATTGGGAGTTCTAGCATTCAGTCCAATCTTACTGCTCTATCCTAGAGACAGGCAAGTTTTAGATTCAGTGAGATAAAATTAGTTTCTGATTAATGCTTATGAACTATGGCTTTTCTTTGTTATATAGATTAATCTGTATTTAAAAGCAGTTAATGTACTACATATGAGCTACATTTTGATCCATTTGAGGTCTGAACTGTCACTTTCAGTAAGTAAACAAAAGCTGATTCTACCCCAGGCAATAATAATAATTTCCAATAATCTATTTCATGGTTTTGTGGAATAAATTATGTTTTCAGTAAAAACACCAAGCAAAACCTGTGGGTTTTTTTCCCCGCCCCCCCATACTTTGAAACCAGAATTCTGAAACGTAAGTAAAACCATATCTGTGACTTGGCGAGTTCATTGAATACTATGCCATAGTGTGAACCCACACAATAAATTGGGGATATCTAAGAATGTTCAAGTGTTCAAAGACTCTAAAAGGAATTTTTTGGAATGCCTAAATTGCTAAGTTGGTCCTGATGAACAGCAAATACTTTCATTTGAAATTTTTTCTAAATTGCACAATTTTCCAGGACACCAGTAAAAATTTTGTTTTTATATGGGCTTAGGATTCTCATCCATCTCCCCAAAATCAAGAAAAGAGCCTAAGTTTAAAATTGGAAGACTCAGGGCATAAAAAATTCACACCTGTAATGGATGGTTCAGGCATCTGCCTGGAAAAATTGCAGACCCATCAAAGAGTGTATATGAAGAGCCTGATACTAGATCTTGTTATTATTGTTTAACACCTTGCTCACCATTTACATTTAGCTGGGCCTTTCCAAATACTGAAATAGCACAGTAACTGGTCTAAGAAATAAGCACAGTTAGAATTAGTACTGAGATGGACTAAAAGCAACAGATAAACCAAGTTCATATTAATAATGTTAATATTGGGTCTTTTTGTGTTTTGGCAATTCTTAGCATAACAGATAGATATTTTAAATGTGATTTAGTTTCCTCAACTTATCATTTTAATGCATTCAGATACTTTAGGGTATTGAGGTCATCTTTCACAGGGTGAGCATATATGACACAGAACCTCTAGACCAGTGCCCTTGTGGGGTGACAGCTGGCAGTCAGGCAGAAGATGCTGGTTCACAGTTGTCTATGTTAAGCAACTAAATCTCATTCCTCATCTGCTAAATCAGACAATTTGATACAGTGCTGCCCACTCCTACCAGATATGCTCCATGATAGATGGATATTGTCTGAAGGTTCTGATTTCTTGCATGAATATGAGAAAATCAATTTTCATTTACTAAGTGACTGCAAAGAGAGACTATCTGAGGAAACAAACCTCGAGTTTACTTGTGCTATTTCGTGCTGTAAATACCACAACACACTGTTCGTAAGAGGTGATTCAATAGGTGCTGTATGCCATATAGTTGAACTGAAGGTCACTGCAGGATACATTGTATGTGTGGAAGAAAAATAGATTTGATAGTGCAAACAAGGAAGAAAGCTGGAAAGACTAACGCAGAACTTGGGTATATAGTTTAAAATACGTTTTTTTGTGGGCATGTAATATAAACTTATGAAGGCTGGAAACTGGTATGTCACATCAACACCAAGAATTTAAAATGCTAAAATTATTCCACACCCATTTCGCACAATAAAAAATGTTCATGACACAAGTGTTAGGAGATGAAGTTGTTGCACGTGTATATCCATTTTGGAACATTTTCATTTTTAAAAATATCCCCAAAGACTTCTCTTAAATTGTGCAAAGCAAGCTAGAATTCTTGGACTGAAAAAAAAAAAAAAAAACAAGCAGTGAATAAAGAAAATGAAAAAGGTGTTTTAGTTCAGGGATTTTTATAATAACATTCGACACATCATTTCTTAAACCCATACTTGAAAATTAATTCAGAGAGGCCTGTCATATTGAAAACTGTCATTTCAACAAGATACTGATGGAGGACCTGTGAACAGTGCATAATAACACTTAACAGGAGTGTATTGATCTAGGTCGAGGTGGCCCAGGAAGTGACAGACTTGTGAAAAGTCTAATGTTACTTTATTAAGAATGGTTTCAAAAGCATGAAAGATGTTAAGCTCTAAAGTGTTATTGAAAATCTGTGAAAGGTACACACATAGCAGACATTTCTGCTTTCTACTATTCCCCTGCTATATTTTCATTAACCATTTGGAATAGAAATTCTCAGTAGCATTATGTCTGCACATAAGTTTCTTTACCTTGGGGGCAGACCTAAAGGATAAAGTTGCCAGTTTTTTGATCTGGTTAAATCCTGCCTGGGAGGTTTTGTTTTCAACTGCTCCTCCTGTTCACTTGCATATGAGCATACAGAGGTATGCAGAAAGACAATTCAGTTTACAGTGTCATGGGACAGTGAGAGCCCAAAGCTTGGGCTATTCCTGTTTTTCACTAGACCTCAGCAATCTCATTTCATGGATGAGACAAGAGGTTGGAAGTGAACAAAACTGGCGGATCCTTGATCCAAATAAAGCCAGGCAAGGGTGGGACAGTAAAATCAATCAGCAAAATATAGAATAAAACCTTTTCTTTCAACTGCCAGTGCAGCTTCATGGTAGTCTAAATCAATCTAAATCCAGAGTGCCCCATTTCTATTCTCCCACCTCACTCTGTCTTTATATGCCTGACCTCTGCTTTGGTCAGGCACTAAGTGCTTGTGGAAATGTCTGGGATGTGAAATAGGCATCACTTTTTGCCAGGTTATGTTTCAGCCACATCAGCTTCTGATTAAAATACTGAAGATTAAATTATTCTAGGCCAAAACCTATGGGGTCTGTCTGCCTTTATTACGTAGTTTGAATGCCTTTGGGCCATCAACAATTGCTGATGAATACCTCATTAGCTTTTTTCAGCCAGCACTGCTATTTCTTCCCCATTTGCACTTACCAAAGAATTCTGAAATTTGCCTCTGAAGTAAAGACAATATGCATTAAATATACCCCTTGTGTGAAATACACCAGTGTATCCATACATGAAGGGGATAAAATATTTGAAAGTCCATGTCCTAAACTGTGGGGGATGTTGTACTTTTCCGGACCAGGACTTTTAAAGGTAGCGTCTCTACTCTCTAATACATTTACTTTTTTAAAAATTATTTTCTCTCTTTTTGTTTTCTTTTTTGTTCCTACCTCTTTTCCTTTTTCTCCATGAAGTCCTAAGAATGTCTTTTGAAAGTGTGTTTTCCCTTACAGAACAGTTCTTAGAATTGTTCTAGCCACAAAAGAATGAGACATTTTGTGCTGTGGCAATGTCAAATGTGTAAACAGTAAAGGAAAATTGTCAGTGTTATGGAAAGACTGATACTTAGTTCTTATAAAAGTAGAGGTAGCATAGGAAACATCAAGTACAAGCCAATTACTGTATTTTTCACTAGTCTGTGATATTTGACACACCTGGGCTTGAATAGGACATAAATTATATGATGAATTTTTTTTCTAATCATTGCAAATTTTGAGTTGAATTCACAGCTGGGCACATCTTACATGTCTGAGCCAAGGACATGAGCATATGTGCCCAGCTTTACTATCTAGTCAGACCTCCACAGGACTTTGAAATTTCTGTCCCCAGTGGCTTTGCCGTCAGATTAGGTATATCCAGAAGAAAATTAAATCTCTTCAGACTGTTTTTTATGTAATGCCAATTTGAAAATGCATCTATGTTTCATGGAGAGAGGTCTGTATTCTCTGTTCTGTTCCCTGATGAGTGTCAGCTATTGAGCTTGGACAAACTATCCTGTCAGTTCTTCATGCGACTTCAAGACTTGCTGCACAGTCATTTAATTTTTGAAAAAGGAGTGAAAAAATATTCTTACTTGAGGTATTTGCCTGGTGATCATGGTATTTTCCTAGAATGCAGGAATGAGAGATTCAATCACCCTTGCCATAAATAGGTCTAGATGCATCCTAGATGATTGCTCTAACTACTAGGCTGATATGCAAATGATGAATGGTCCTGTTATCATCCTTGCTTGAGGTACTGCCATGTCTTTCCTGATTCATCCTGGTGGTTTAGCTAGACTTCTTATTCTTGTCCGCTTAAATCTGGAGAATAGTAGAGGGGCCTTAGTTTAGAATGCCAATGAAAATTTTTTGTTTAATACTAACTTCAGAGAGATCTAATAAATATAAATTCTAAAAGACATGCAAATTAAAAGATTGAACTTGGAAGGTTTAGATGTTTATCCCCTAACCTAAGATTTTAGGTTGCTTGCCTTTTTCTTCCATGTTACTTGCTAAGTGATCATGGTGACCATTGCAGAATTTTGTACTGACTTTTGATATTTTTTCATAGTAAGTTGCTATTTGTGGAAAAAGAAGAATTTGAAGCCATTAGGGAATCTGAAGAGAGGCTGTGGGTATCTTGGCTACTGCAGGCAATCCAAAGGATCAGATTTAACCATATAGTGCTGCAGTAAATATGTTCAGTGGAGGCTGGGGGAGCAATGCGAAATGCATTTGAGGGAGGAAGCTTCCAAATATTCAAGTCTGATGCCTAGCTTTATTCTTACTGTCACATTTTATGTCTTTATTTTTAAATCAAATCATCCCCTGTTACTCTCATTTCAGAAGATAATTTGACATGGAGAGCAGCATTGCTTTCGCCTCCATTTCATTAAGTGCATAAGTGCACTTAATCATCTGATATTCAGTAGGCTTTGTTATGTTAAATATCACACTTTTCATCTTTGTTTTCCTTTGTGAACTGCTGTTTTCTCTTTCTTCTCATTCTTGATGTAACTAACTCTACTGAAATCACTGGTATGACATGAGGAATAAATGTGTGTTTATATAATAATGCTAGATAGTAAGTCCTCTAATTACAATACGAATGCATTGTCAAATGTCTGTGTTTCATCACTAATCTCTTTGTCCTGCTTAATAAATGATAAAAAAATATAAGACCACTGGCAGATGTTTAAAATCAAACCAAGAGTTCTTTAGGAGCATACTATGCAGCTGTTCTGCTCAAGGAAGTGTGAAAATGTCTCTACCTGCATTGCTGAAATAGCCACATTGCTCTGATGGGTTGTCATCTGCTATGATGAGAGCAATGTATATACTTAGTAATGTAGAAATCCACTTCCATCTATCCCCTAGAAGTAATATTTTATTCTTTGTTTAGGAACACCAAAATTGAACTGGGTCAAAACATCCTCCTGCTGTGTGTTTTGTGCCAAGTTTTATTTGTTTTTGATTCAACATATGAAATAAAACTCTAACACTAATAAAAGAATAGTTGTCTTTTTAATGATGAACTTCAAGGAAATAAAGGGAACAGATAAAATCACATTCTCTGCAATATGAACATTTTAGTGAAAGCCAGAAATGTGTGATTTTATAGTACATTTATATTTTAAATGTGTCAAATTAATGAACTTTAAAATTAAACAAATTTTGGAGCATGTGTCAAAGTGTTGCAGATGTTGCTGACAAAGCAGTCTGTATTTGAGTGTTATTCCTATTGGAAGATACAGTTCTAAGCACATTTGTCAGCTCTTAACAAAATTATTGAAGTACAGGGAATTTGCATAGACATAACACAATTTTGAAAGGAAAACAAAAAACATCATGCACAAAACATCTGCCATATAAATGTCTGTATACATGCAAAGTCTTCTGCCATGAAACTGAGCATTGCATAAAAATTTGGCACCACAGCTTAGAAGAGTATTGTAGTTAGGTTGTAAATCTGCACAGCAGGGTTTGTATGACTTTTCAAGGAAATCTTCATTGCAGTATTATGCAGCTTAACCAAAATCACATAGTCTGAACAAAACAGAAAAGAAATTCAAAAAACCCTAGAGCTACACTTATTTGCAGACCAGGCATATTAAAGATAACAGCAAGGGCTTCCATAGATATGTTGCAAGCAAGAGAAAAACTAGGGATAAATGTGGGCCCTCTCCAGAAGGAAAAGAGAGACCTGACTGCCCTGGAAAAAGAGACTGCTGAAGTTCCCAATGACTTCTATGCCTCATCTTCAACAGCGAGTGCTCCAGCCACACCGTCCAAGTTGAGGAAATGCAAATGTAGGGATTGGGAGAATGAAGACCCTCAGCCCACTGTTGGACTGGGTCAGGTTCTGCAGCAAAAGGAGCATGGCCAGCAGGTCAAAGGAGGTGATTCTCCCTGCGCTCTGCTGTTGTTAGACCCCACCTGGACTACTGCATGCAGGCTGCTGTCCTCAACATAAGAACTGTTGGAGCAAGTTCAGAGGAGAGCCACAAACCTGATCAGAGGACTGTAGCACCTCCCTTACAAAGACAGGCTGAGAAAGCTGGAGCTGTTCAGCCTGGAGGAGGTTGTGTAGAGACCTCATAGGATCTGTCCAGTATCAGAAAGGGGCCTACCCAGAAGCCAGGAAGGGACTTTTTATCAAGAACTCTTCATCCTGTCACTGTAGTGACAGGACAAGGAGTAACAGGTACAAATTGAAAGAGGAGAGATTTCGATTAGATATTAGGAAGAAATTTTTTACTGTGAACGTTGTTAGACACTGGAACAGGTTGCCCAGGGATGTTGTAAATGTCCCAACCCTGGCAGAGTTCAAGGCCAGATTGGATTAGGTCTTGATCAGTGTGGTCTGATGGGAGGGTTCCCTCCACGTGGCATGGGTGGTTGGGACTAAATGATCTTTAAGGTGCATTCCAGCCCTTTAACATTCTGTAATTCTAAGGCACAGACTGAAAAGCTAATAGTTTGAGAAGGGACTAGTAAACCTCATGATCAAAAACCAAGTTAGGAGTGCTAAGTAAAAAAGTTAGCGTGTTATTGTTGATGTTTTCGGACAGATTTTTATTGATTGATTTTGTACATATCAAATGTTTTTAAAATCTGAGGTTGTTACAGCTTTGCTGGCAAAATGATGCACTGGGAAGATATAAGAGAGCTCTCAAGAGTTCGCTAAATAATTCATCAATGCCTTCTATTTTCTGGTTTTCCTTTTTTCTATTTTTTTCCCCTTGTTTTGTTTTCTTTTTAATGAGACCTTGATTGAGGCACACCTTTACTCACAAATCATGTACAAGTTGTGAAAATTTTGCTAGTATCAACAATACTGAAGACACTGTACTGTATTGACTACAGCATCAAGTATGAATTCTTGGCACATGTTCTAGATTGTCAGCATGCTGTATTAGTAAAATTTCATTGAATTTTCTGTCCATGAGTTCAAGAACATTCCACTAATTCATATTCAGAGTGAAAAATGTTCCCAGATAAACCTTCTCCTTTCCTTTTCAGGGATAGTTTTGTGCCTTACTTGCAAATGCAGGGGTAGACAATCATTATGAGAGGAATGATAAAATCACAGAATCATAGAATTGTTTTTGCTGGAACAGACCTTTAAGATCTTTGAGTCCATTAACCTAATACTGCCAATTTCACCGTTAAACCATGTCCCTAAGTGTCACATTTACACATCTTTTGAATACCTCCAGAGCTAGTGACTCCACCACTTCCCTGGGCAGCCTCTTCCGATGCTTGACAACCCTTTTGGTGAAGAAATTTTACCTAGTATTAAATCTAACACACACATCCCTCACACCCTGCCCCCTCAGTGGAACTTGAGGCCATTTCCTCTTATCCTATGACTTGTCAATAGAGAGCAACCCCCACGTGGACTCAATCTCCTTTCAGATAGTTGCAGGTAGTGATAAGGTCTTTCCTCAGCCTCCTTTTTTCCAGGCTAGTATAGATCTTTGTCTATAACCATATATTTTCTGTGCATGAGGGCACCTGCCGGGCTCAGGATTAGCCAGCCTCTACTCCTCATAGCTGGTTCTGGCCTACAATGTGATCCATCCCTAGAAGACCTGACCCTTATGTGTGGCCTGTGCTTCCAGGGAAGCCAGCAAGGGAAGCAGAAGTGATTGCGTACTTTGCATTGCTTTTCTTCAACAGTGTGAATTTTTTTCCTTTTGCTTTTTCTTTTTCCATGATAGAAGGATTGAAACCCCATTCTTTTATTTTATTTGCTGATGGTGGTGGTGTTTTCTGGTGTTTTCTATTATAACTTACTGTATAATGTAAGAAAAATCTAGGGTTTTCATTGCTAGAATATAATGGCAGAAACAATTAAATTGCAGGTGGTATGGAGGTAATTTTTTTGTTCGTGGAATGTGTGTAAAGTTCTGTTGCTGATGAATAATGAAACACTTTAAAAAATCTTTAACCTTTTCAGTAAATGAACAACATCCACAAAAATAAAGCTGAGTTCTGCAAAAGCCCATAAGATAGAGATACTATTTCTCACAAGTTATTTCCAAATGAGTTATTCTTAAGGGGCCTAATATAAGTGCACAAAGAAACTAAGAGGTTGTATTTCTTAAATCTCTGATACTATGTGGAACAATATTCTTTAAAAATGGTATTCCGTTACAAGACAATAAAAAGATGAAAGAATAAGATAACTGCACTAAATATTATTAACCCCGTAAAATAGGATGCATTTCTGGTTTTGTAGTGTTGATAGTACATGTTTGAATAGAATATTTTGGTCCAACTGTGTCTCTTAAAACCAGAAATCTTCCCGTAGCTCTTACAATTGCCACCAAGAAATTATATACTTTCCTACACCAGGCCCCTAGAGGGGACTCCATGGTGTAGGTGACAAGAGAAGGAAGTGAACTGGAAAGAGATAAAAAGTATTAATACCTTAATACAAAAGTTATCAATACAAGTACATATGTGCCAATGCTCTCCTAAAACTTTTCTGGAAAAATCTCTGTGAAAGTTTCCTGTGAAATCTTAGCTTGACTTAGTTTTGCTGTTATCCCTGCAGTGTCATCTTCCAGCTCTCAGGCAGGTTTCAGGTGAAATGTTTATTACCCCAGACAGATAGCGATGCCTCAGTTAAGGTCTTGCTGTAGATCCCCATTGCTGCCTTATCATGAACTGCATTTTAAATATTAGAAATATCATGAACAGTTCTGAGTCCTCTGAAGATAACACAGCCCTGATGAGGGTTAATCAGAGAGTTTTCATCTCCAGTGAGTGGTGACTCACCTGGGTCATTTGAATTAGGTCTTCATCCAGGGAGGACAGTGACTCAGTGACCCAGTGATCTAAGAGGCTGCTGCTTTTCCAGTTCTCTGCCTCCCTAGAGCCAGAGCAAGCTGAATTACTTGACTTGATCACAGGAGCAGTTTGATCATTCCAGGAGGAATGATTTGTCTTTACCAATCCTATGGATCCATTTCCTCTAAAATTAGGGTGAACATGAAGAATGCAGAAAGCACAAGAAATTCATAACCAATATGAGAAATCCAGCAGCTATAGTTCCTTTCATTTAAAAAAAGGCATTTTTGTTACTTTATTTGCTATAGTAAAGCTACCTTTCTCTTGCTTCGTGATGCAGAGTTGTCTGTGGTTAGTGATGGAGATTGTACTGCTGATAACATTTCGGAAGTAAAATTTCAAAATAATTCATAATAAAGGACCCATCATAGCAATCATCTTAGTAAAAGTGCTTGTTAAAAGAGGTGACAGGGATGTATCTTACATGTCATTGGTAATGCATGGTAATAAAGGCAAATAAGCAAGACTTTTATGAGCCAAGGACTAGGTCCTCCATTAATTTATGTGAAGAATGACACATTCACATTAAAATTATTTTTGGCATGCATTTCATTCCTGTCCTTGGAAAAGTATGTGATGTATCTGAAGCACAATTTTTCAAAAGAAAAAGCCCTGAGTTACAAAGGATAAGTAATCAAAAAATCTGTAGCAGTAATAAACTGTTTTTCAGACTGATCTTATGATTTGATATTGGCTTTGTAGGTTGTCATAGTGTATGGTAATAGTTCTTCACCTGGGAAATGTGTGGGACAGGGTGTAGCATATACACCTGATAGGGTGTGGCATATACACATGGAGGTGGCTAGGAGGAGATGATGCTGAGATGGCTTCAGCTGAGTGGAAGAGAAAGGTGGGCAAACAGCACAACAAGTAGAAAAAATCGGTGTCTGTTCAACGACCTGCTCAACACCCAGTCCACTGGCTGCCACAACTGACAGCTGCAGTGCCCCATGGGAAAAGGGTTCGGTACAACATGTCTCTGGTCTTTTTTGTTTCAAAAGTGGTTTGCAGAGGTTAAGAGCTGAAAGTCTCAGTGACTTTTTTCCAGATTCCTGAATCTGAGTGCTCATTTTTGATACAGTGGCTTTGTTGGATTTGGAAGCTTACAAATGCATAATGTTTTACATTCAGGTTTTCAGAAATACAAGCAGAAATCTCGTTAGTTTCGGTGAAGCAGAAGAATGCTTAGGGCAAAGGATGTGGGCAAAGGATGTGGACAAAGGAAAAGAGCAGAGAGGCAAGAAACATTGTGGATGATAGGTTGCTGCTACATGGCTCTGTAAATAAAGTACTGCAAATTAAAGAGGTTGTCAACAGTTATTTGTCTGTAGGACTTTGCAGAGAAGGGTTGTTTCTAAGGACTTAATATTTTGTTGGGTGAAGTTCTGCAGATCTGAAGTGGATCTGAATTGTCTGTTTTAAAAATGTTCAGATGGACAGACTATAGTATCAAATCACAGATCTGTTACTATTAGGTAAGTTGTACACTCCACTCTCAGTAGGGGAAGATTATAGTTGCTTTTTCAGGCTGAAGAAAGACTTTAGTATTTAATTTTGTAATACAGATGGACATTGAGTAAAACAGTTCAACTGAAGCAAAAATCTGGCAGTTGCATATTAAGCTGAGCTTTCTTTTGTAAGGTCTGAATGGATGATACTTATTGCATCTGTGTGCAAGCACACTATGGATATAACTGTAATATAATTGCATTTTACATCAACAGTTGGAAACCTTCAGAACATATTTTCATTTTTGGCAGATTTTTATTTTCTTGTTAAGAATCAAGAAAACAGTTTCTGAGTTAAATTTAACTAAACAACATTGTCCATCTAAATAAAAAGGGGCTTAATAGTGGTTACAAATACTCAACAGCAACAGTTTCAGAACCCTCTGCATGTTGTGTACATAAGGGTATGTCTTTCATCAGCTTTGATAGATTGTTCCTTGTTTAAAATTCCGCCGTTCAGTTTGGATGATGGAAATGAAGGAATGTGAAAAATGCCAAGGGAGGTGATGCTGTAGTCTAGGTTATTTATCTTGGAACCTCCCAGAACAGTGAATTACCATCTGATGGAGGTAATTTCTTGTTCTAGATCCTGGGCTAACAGATTATGTGATCTGCTCAGCATCATATTTCCATCTTCTCCCTTTTCATATTCTATGCTAATATGCTGTAATGACACTCATTGGCTTCTCGTTAAATACAAAATAAGAGAAATACGCTGCTTTATTTATTGTACCAAATGAAGCAAAAAAAAGGCTGTTTTCATCTTCATGATGTGAAAGATGTTGAGGGATTCTGTATCACTGCAGATGTTAGCAGATTTGTGCCATATAAATTTGGTATGTTAATGATGTTACAAAATGTTCTAATCAGTGTTTATTCTGTCATATTTTATTTATATTTGTTTTTCAAAATGCAAGTGCATCTGATACAGGAACCTTGAAAAATCATAATAAGGCAGTTAGATTGAAATACAGGTTTTAAGTTAAGAACAGAGATATGTGTTTTAATTAAAATGGCTTGTAACTATATATTATGGATATTCAGAGGAGTCCTTCTAATTTATTTAACACAGTAGTACTTTAAAATATTTCTTCTTCAGTGATAATAGAAATCCCTTTCAGCATAAACTGGACAGTGTGTGTGCTTATAATCCAGGAAAAATAAATCAACATTCTTTAAAAATACCTGAGAGATAATACTTTTCAATATGGTTCAGGCTGTGAATATAAACTTTTAGAGCTTGTATTGCAAGGAATATAGATGATAGCCATTAGGTTGCTTCCTGTGAGTTAAGCACTGTGTTTTCCATTGCTTTTTAGATTGTGACTCACCATAAAAATGTTTGCAGTTTTCTGGGGAGTTAAATGGAATTTAGGTTAGGCACAGTAGATCACAGAGAAGCTTAGGCAGAGGAAAGACAGGATTCTCCCCAGAGCACACACTTCCCTGTGTGTCAATGCACATACATTGATATTTAATATAAAAGCACAGGGAAAGTTGAGATCAAACTGAGAACTGGGTAGAGAGTGAAGTCCTTTCAGGACTAGGTAAAGCTGGATATTAGGTGATGTCTTGATGTAAGATATCTAAATGTCGTTTTAGGCATCATTAAGTTTAGTCTACTGTTCCTAGAAAGAGAAGTATTTCATTTCGTATTCTGAATATTATTGCACAGCTATACCTTTGAATCACTTCCATAGGCATATCACAGTAAGCCTAAGTGATAGACAATTCATACACAGAACTTGCTAGTAAGTTATGTCATCCTAGAAGTGTTTTTTGAAAAATAAGCAATCACTAAAGACTGCAGCATCATTCAGCATTTTTGTACTTAGCTCTCACACACAAGTACAGAATATAGCCAAACAGAAAGAATATATTGTTATTTAGTAGGCAAGTATTCTACACATTACAGTTTGAAATCTATTCTGTTTTGTGTGAAAGAAATTATTTTCAATTTACCTTCTCATATGTGCAGTTCTGTTGGAGGGTAGGAGAAGGTTTTTGTTGAGTTTTATTTGTTTATTTTCTTTCTTTGTAGTCTTTATCAAGGGCTTATTTGAAGTGTTTTCTTAAAGATTATCTACATAACTGTCAATCAATGAAGTTTTGTTTGGTTTTGGTTTCTTTTAACTGTACAAGTTAATTTACTGAGTGTTAATGTATGGAACTTGGTCAGGGCACTAAGTGATAACAGGATTTATGGTGCAAACCCTAGCGATGTGTTTATTTATAGAGTCTGTGTGTTAAACCATGATACCACAGAAATCAGTGGAAGTCTTCCTGTTCCCTTCATTGAAGTCAGAACTTTACCTCAGATTGAAGAGCAGCACCGTTTGCCCAGTGTCATGTTGTATTTGTCTCTGTGAGACAACTGAAGGTGTGGTATTAAGATTAAATATATTGACAGTGGTGTTTGAGGAGCTAAACTAATGGGGAGATGGATTTGCTGAAACCTGATTGCAGTCACAGAGAACAGACTAAAGCAGGAACTGACAGAACTGAACAAGCTACTTAAAAGCCTGTTTGTATATGAAAGAGTAATGTTTTTTCCTCTGCAAGTTTGATGTAACAGTTATAGCCATCTTTGAGTCTCTCTTGAGCTAACACTACAGTCACTTGCTCAGCAGATAATCTCTGCAGACCATGACCTTAATAATATTTTAAAGGTAGTGCTGGTGCTAGGATGAACAATTCTGGAACTATTTCTCCAGTGAATGAGAAACACACAGTTTTCTCAGATCGTTTAGTTGTATTGTTTTGTTTCAAACAGAAGTATTTTTCTAATCGACCAATGAAGAATAATATACTATTTTGAGTTTTTTGGCTGTCCTCTTTATTTTTCATTTTTGCTCGTTTGGACTTCTTTTGTTACATTGAAAGACAGCTTTGGATGTTTCTAATGGAGGGTTTTTATTATAACCATCATTCCTCTTAACAGTAGTGAAGGGAAAATGCAAATAAATACCTCTAATAAGCCTCTTTGTTTTTTTTTTTTTTCCTGTATATCAAACAGAGTCTCATCCTATATTATTTACTACTGCACTACTGCTCCACAGCTGTCTTCTGTATAATAGGAAATGAAAAATCACACTTCATATTGTGGGAGAGTGGCTTTAAGAACACTTGAGAGAGAACATGAAAATATTAAAAAAATCCAGCCTAATCGCATAAGAAATGCACGATCTAAGTGCTTCCCCTAGAATTCCAGATAATTTTGTTTGATCATGTCAGCTTTTAAGATGTGTTTGAATACTTGATTACCTAGGGCAGAATAGTAATGTTTGGGATTTCATTCATGGTTTCTGATCTTTGCAAATTGAGGTTGGCTTTCCTTACCTTAACAGGTAATTGTATCCATGTTCCTTGCCACCAACCCAAGCTAGAATGATTTGCAAGATCCTGTGATTTTTTTGGCTAATCTTCTGCATGATAGTAAGTGAACTTACAGAGATGTTGGTAAAACACTTTAAAGCAAATAGACAAATACCAGGTTCCAATTCTCTTTTTTCATTTCCAGTTGTCACTATTGAGGTTTTGATACATATTGGAATGTTTAGTATTCTATTGGTCAACTCAGTCCTCCATGGCAACCAGAAATCAAATAAGCAATGAACTGAAGTCTGGAAATTTTGAAGTGCAGTTTTGTACATTAGAAAAAAATCCCTGGGTGTTTGTACTTCACAACTGTCAGTTTGAAAACCCTAAAACTTATTTTTCTCATAATGCAACTGAATTTACACATAAACAATACAGACAATTCGTTTTCTAATACATTTTGGAGACCCTTTTTTTCTGTATATGAGCCCAGGGTTTCACTGCGGATTTTGATCTTGACCAAGATATCACAATTGCAAAGACAGTGTAAGTGTTTAGAGAAAAGAGTTTTACTACTGCAGAGCACAGAATTTGGGGAACTGATCATTTTTCTTCGCTCCCCCTTGGGGTTCAGCTTTTGACAGATGATCTTGCTTCATACAGAGACTGATTGATCTCTCACCACATGAAAATGGCAGGTGCTTGTTAGGCCCCTAGTGAGACTTACTTCAGTCTACAATGATCCCTCTTTCTTCATACAGTATTGTTAATAGATGCCATATTTTGGTCTCTTAATCTTTAACCAGCAAACAGAATTGAACCTGTTAAATATATCCAGCATTCCAGGTTTTAAATATGGAGCTTTAGTGCATGATTGCAGTGAGTGCCCTGGAGTTTAAAAGCAAATGAGTGCTTCCCAAGAAATAAGAGATTATGCTGTTCAAATTATCTGTACAGAAATAAAGCCTGAATAGACAAGATTTTAACTCAGCATATTACCTTCCCAAATGACAAAATTAGAATGAATGTTATGTTTTTAAAGAACTGTGGACTCATGAATAAAGAAACATACTTCTTGACCAAAGAGAAATTAATCTTCATTCAGGAGTTTTTGCAAAAATGTGTTTAAATCACAGATCTGTTCATGAAATAGGGGTTTATGATGCTATTTTTTTTTCACATGTTGTTGCTGAATTAGCCTAGTATTTTTTCTGAATCATTCACTGAATTAATTTACCGTCTAATATTAGAAGCACTAATTATCACTTAAGTTGTTCTGAAGGTTATTAGTTTGGAAAAAGCCATCTTGTTATTAAACAATACTCTCAAAAGCATTATTTTAAATCATCAAGTGGGGAGACTGAAAAGTAACACTACATAAATGCTTCTAAAAGATTTTGGTTAGAAAATTTAACTGCACTGCTGAGGCAAACTTATCTATCATCAACTGCCAGTCATGGGATCTTATTATACCTTTGTTTCCTGGATGGGAAAATGTAAGATAAAAACCTGTATAGATCTTTACAGGCTATGACTAAGTCCCTTCTTCCCCATTAATCTTTTCCTTTGATCAGGCAAGTTGGATTCGCTGAATTGCACAGAAGGTCTGTTTTCATGCCTTTAATTATTTTCTCTAATATCTTCCGAAACCTCTCCATTTTATCTGAGATCTTCTAGATTACAGTTTTAGCAGAACTGAACAGACTGTTCCAAAATTAGCTGTGTCTTGGACTGCAGTGCTCTATCGACCACGTAGTGAAGGTCCTCCCTTTATATGCAATTCAGATAAGTCTCTTACAGGAAAGTTGTATTCAGGGCAGTCCCAGTCCCACAGCACTTTGCAGAGATTTTGTACTCCAGAATCTGGTGTAAGAGTCTGTATCAATGCCATTCATTCTTTATTCATGTAGATATAATCTTATTTTGGCCATACCAATTTTCCTTTGTTAATTTTTTTCCCCCTGCTTTTCCTATTCACAGTTTATCAACCAGGCACAATTATTCTGTAGCAGGGATCAGACCTGCTCATTTACCTGGTTTCACTCTTTGTGTTACCATATGCTTTACCAGAGGTGATGTGGCTTGTGTTGCAAGTTACTTACATATATGGTTAAAAATCACGGGGTCAAGAAGTGACCTATTTGCAAGAGAAAAAAAGTTAGAGGTTTCTAGAAGCACAGTTGATGAAACTTCTCTGTTTATATTTGCAATTTTTCAGGCAGCCAGCCAGCTAGTTTTAATAAGTTTTTTTTTTTTCTTTTTTAACCTTTATTCCTTTTAAAAATCTAGATGTCTTTCAAATAAACCCAATCTCCAAATGAAGGTTATCAGCATTTTGATTGGATTGGGAATTCCTTTGCATGCATGGAAGAAATGTAAATGCTATGAAACAAAAGTTCATGTACAGTGTATATTTCTTATGGATCTTCTGTTTTAACAGTGAGCTAGGTAAGAACACAGTTACATTAAAAATATATGTCTTCTACTTTTTAGAAGCTGGTAGGAGAAAATTCATCGTTTGTAAAATTAAAAATCATAGTATGACTTTAAGCAATTAAGAATGTGAGAGAAGAAATTTATGCTTGGGTGCAGACTCTTAGTATTTGCTCCATGAGGTTTTTAGGTATCATTGATTTGTGTAAAAGCTTCATATTACAAATAAGAAGAATTTAATTGTACAAGTGGTATTCCTTTCTAAGATTCTAAGTTTAGATTTTCTTATTTTTAATATAGAGAACAGATTTTTAGACCTCTACATTTAAATTGAAAAAGTAGTTAAAATTGAGTTTTGCTGTTGAAGTATCTCATGAATTCAGCATAATTTAACAACTTATCACACATGGAGTTTTTTTGGTGGAAAGGAATAGAAAAATTTAGAGCATTAGTCCATGGGAGATATTTTCTACATGCCTTATGTTGTAGTAGCAGTAGGGAAAAACCTGTGCAAAATTCTTGAGGACTGCTTAGGGAATCTTGGCTTTCCTATGCCTGTCCATCCTGATTTTATTATAGGAAAATCTATATCTTTAGATGGCTACCCATAACTGTGAGAAAGGCAATAAAAGATGTAAGTTAATCTACCAAATCAAAAGTAAAACTGTGTGAAGTATTCAACTTGCAGTTGAGATATAAGGAGTTGAAAGACCTCAGTGGGGCTCATTTCACGGATTCACTTTCATGCGGAGGAATGTACAGGAAGAAGTATTTCCCTTACCTTACTAAAATCATTTGCCATCAAATTATGACATTTGAAAGGTCTGCCTGTCTATGTAGACTTTCAGATTTATGCCAATGAAGGTCAGAGTCACAAACATTGTCACTGTTTGCTTCCATCTACTTATGGGCACAGAACTGCTCTATGGGATTTCTACACAAGGTCACTCATGAAACTGAAATTCATCATTCTCTTCCATGATCCAAAATATCCAAAATAACAACCACTCCTGCCATCAGTTAAGTACAAAGTACACTAGATTTCTCCTCTTTCTTGCAGAATGAGTAACATTTTGAATGTTACTACCGATTTATAAACATTTGGTACTGAAGAGAAACATGGATATTCAAAAACACGTAGAAAAATTGATATTCTTCAAAGAGACAGAAAAGTCAGACCTTGGCACGCAGAATTACTAATCCCGCTAAGCTAGATGTAAGATCTTGTCTTGTTTTAAGTCGTGCTGGTGCTCATGAGAACTGGCCTGAATGAGGGCTACATAAAATTGGAGTCATCTCTTAGGAATCTGTTCCTTGTTTCAATTACTAAATCAAATGAATGAGCCTGGATTTTCTTTCTTATGATTTGTGTCATTTTTCAAGTGACTGAGCTCCAGAGCTGTGCTGCTAGTGGGATTTCTGTGTGCCAGTTTTGTGACTCCACAGTATCTTAAATTCCTAGAACAGAAGTCACATTAAAAAAAGGATAGAATAAGGTCTGTTCAGGTTAATGCAGAGACATGTTTCCTGAATTCTTCTAAATTTCCTGTCTTAGCTTAGCTATTTCTCCTTAGCTGCATTTCAAATACTAACCTAATATTGACAAAATAAAAGAAATACAGTTATTTTGATTTAATAACACATCATTTGAGTAATAGATCAGTGTTTTCATACCAGAGAGGCTGCTGTAGCAATAAAAGAAAATAATATATTTTAAACCCCTTGGATTATATGAAGATATAGCACTGTTACAGCATCAAGTTAGTTTTCTCTTTTTTAGCAAATGAAATAAAGTTAATATTTGTACCTTTCATTTGTAGTTGTTGTGGCTTTTAACGAATATTTTGTATTCCTTGGATTAACAAAATTATATGATTCTATTAATTACATTACTTATTTAGATAAAAATACAAGTTTTGAGTATTTTGAGTCTTAAGAAAAACCCAGATATTTTAACTTTTAGGATGAAAATCTCACCTGAATGTGATTAATCAAGATGACATCCATCCATGCTCCAATTTGGGATAACACAGGAGTAGAGAACTTTGTCACTACATTCCCAAAGGCTATATATCGTAATTGACAATATTAGCATCAATTCTCCATAAAAATGTATTTCTGACAATCCTTTTAAATGCATAAATTGTAAATAAATATATTACATCATGCATAATTCTTTATTCATCAGCCGACTTTTTCAATACAAGCTCTTTTATTTTATGCTAGACAAGGCAATGTCCATCAAGTGCTTAGCTCAGTAAATAAAGAGGGATGATCTTCTACAGAAAAGTAAATCTTGCTTTAAGGTATAATCAGTACTGTATTGTTAGTGCAAATCCAGCTTATGTGCAACAATACAGGAATCTAATCAGCTCACTGTTCCCTTCACATTGAAGACCTTTTTCAGTGACAAAAGGCACAGCACTTAATAATTTTATCCTCCTAATCTTTAGAGTCTGCCTCAGAAATGCCAGGTGTATTTCTATTTTAACAAATGCACAACATGGGCAGTAAATGTGCTTAAAGTGCTGCACGGTATGAAGTGCCATTAGGACATATCTGTATGGTAGAACACACATACTCTTTGCAGTACTGGGAATTTATTTTGATTTCACCTGAGGCAGTGGGATTGTATTCTGGAAAAATTAGAATGTTAAGCCATTTGATTTTCATCCCCTTTGAGCAATGTATAGTCAGGAATTGTTAGTGGTGTTCATTTTAAAGCTGAACAGTGATATTAAGTACTTCATGTCAAACATTGGGATTGCTTTTACAAAGCAGAAACAAAAAGACGTGATTCCAGACTAATTCTGAAATTAAGAGAACCAACAAAATTTTAAATAAATTGAAATTGCCTTTGAAATTTAATGGAATTTATTGTTTGAAGCTTAAATCCTGATTAAATGTTTCATTCTCCCTTACCTACTTGCACTGTTTGTGTGCTTCTTATTCTGAGCAGAAGTCACCCTTAAAAGATCAAGACTTGCCAACACTTCCAAATACAGCAGCATACCATAATTGCTTTTCTATTCTAGGCGTAGAATAGGGCTTTAACTGCTGGCAAATTCAGATTTTTAATGGTGCCTCCTCTAAGTAGCAGCCTTTCAATTATATGCACCAGCAAAAAGCTGCTGATATCCTGTTCTAGCAACCTAGGTATAAAAGAGGGTTTTGAAGTGCCACATGAAATAAGATAGTAGTGAATAATAAGCTAGAAAATATGCTTAAGGAATCACTTTACTACTGTTACCATGTACAAATTACACAGGAAGAGCTGAGGGCTGGCATCTGTTTTTCGGCTCACTTCTGTGCACTGCAAGCTTAGTATTGTTGTTTGCCTACAGCTATTTTTTTGCACTTATTAAGAATCAGTCAATCATAGAGCTCCTAAACAAAAGAAAATTGTTTGGTGACTGAATTTACTGAGATGACTCTCCAAAAGTACAAAATATGGCTTTCATAAGCAAGGTTAAAAAAGAATTGAACTACATTTCTTCTAACATGTAATATCTTTTTTAATCTAACTACATACCATTAATAATGCTTTGTAACTTCACCGATTGACTCATGAGAAAGTGGTTTGATGTTAGATAATCAACTACATTTCTTATTTGAAATGCCTAGAATTATACCTAGGTTTGCTTTATCAGTATCTACGCAGGAATATCTTCTCTGAGGTACAGACTGATGTAAATTGCTTCCAAGAAATCTATCCTGGCTCCACTGAATTTTTGCTTATTTAATTGATTCTTCTTCCTGAACAGAGCAGACTTGAGAGATTAGAAGTGCTATACATTTTCAGTACTTTTAATTTTGAAAATGTTTCTTGAGAACATTATTGCCTAGTGTTCAGTCATAGAATTTCAGGCTTTTTGTTTGCTGGTAAGATGGGTGAGCCATGCAGTTATCCACATACAGTGCAAGGATACATACTGACTTAAATCTTCTTTAAATTCTGTAAACTGCAAACTGAACAAGTCTCATATGTAAGATGTATATACCGAAATCATACTGTCCCACTAATGATTGCCAAAAAAAAAAATCTTTTTGCACTGAACCTAAGCCAAGCCCAAAGACCTTTATTGTGGAAAAGGCAACAGAAGTAGGTTCTATTTTAAATTCTCGATTCTGTTGGCTTACAGCATAATTCAAGTTCCACACTTTCCTGGACTTCAAAATCACAATTTATCTGCTCAGTTCCTATCTTACTAGAGTAATGGAGAAACCTCCTCAAGAGCTGATATATCAGGAGAAAGTGATACTGTGATTTGGAGAGTTCCTTTAGCTGCCGTTCAGTGTGACAGTTTCTTTCTAAACAGTCTGAGTTTTGTTTTCAAATGTGAATCAGGAAGAAGTGCAATCCTGAAATCAGCATGGTTAAATTGCCTAATTAAATATGATACATGGATTTAGTTTTCAGTTGTTGACTAGACTCCTGTAGAGTGATAGAGGCACAGTTTAATTGCACATTAGGCACGTTGTGGATGAAAAAGAGACAAGGAATTGGATTCATTGAAGTGTAGATATCGGGAATCCCATTTAAATTCTATGGAGAGAAGCCAACCCTAGTAGTGAGTGATTTCTCTCATCCTTGAAGTATCTAGTGTATTTGGGTAAATTAATAGTTTCCTGTAAGTTTTTGGTTGCAGAGGGAGCCTGAGTGTGACTGAGGATAGAAATGCGGTATAGATAATATGAAGTCTAACTTTAGGCAAAATATAATGAAATACATTATGTAGAAGACACCCATAGTCTGTCCAAAATATCGTAGATGGGAAAAGGAGTATATAAGAGGTGCAGCACAGGTAAATTTAGTCTACAATTCAGAGTCTGTATATGCAAAACAATGCAAGGGATGAATCTGACATGCCTGAATGACATGTCCACAGAAGTGACAGACGTAGTAGAGAACAGCATGACTGCTGTGCATTTCCTACACCTTTTTTTTTTGTTATTATTTCTTAGTAAGAAATCTAATAAAAATAACCTGGAAAGATTTTTTTTTTTTTAATTTGATCAATATCCAGGTCTTAGAAAGTTTAAGTGCTTTTCACTGTCTTTAACAATTCTCATGCTGATGAGCACAAGGATGCAATAACTGATCCTACTTTGTGAAGAATCAGAGATAAAATGCCAATAACTTTAATGAAAAACAAAGCATCCTGCAATCTCTCACTTATGACATTTTCAAATAAATGGAAACATTTTTCTTGACATCATGATTAAAACAGGACATGATGCTTTGGCCCTCACTAATGATTAACTGTTCTGACAGTAAAGCAGTCTTTCTGCTTATCTGCTGGAGTAACAAAGAGGAATTTGGTTTAAGATTAACAGTAGTACTGCCAAGAAAAAAATACTATTTTTTTAATGTAGACTTTCCTATTACTTATTATATTGGACTTAACCAAGTCATGCTTTCATTTAAACTGAAGGCAATGGGGGAACAGAATGATGATGCGAAAGTAAGTTATTCTGTGCAAAAAAGAAAACTGAAGATGCAGAACATTTTTTTTTTCTATCTCTGAGACTATAATTTCAAATGTTCTTTTCAAGAATAATGGCTACACAGAGTTCATACAGAAGTATAGATTTTACATTGGAGTTATTCCTGTAAATGATTACTTGGTAAGGGGAAATCTGATGGAAACCTACGTTATAATCATGTTGATATAAGTAAACTTTATATGTGGCAGACACAAATTAGAACGTTAGAATTGAAAGTTAGTCAAACCTTCCTGCTCACGTTCTTACAATTTTTGCATTTTTCAGTGACAGCTTTGGTTTAGAGAAGGAAAACACACAGCAGACAAATGGTTCAGAGGAACAGTGCTAAAGAAAAGCTGCATTAATCAGGAGAAAAGATAGCCTTTATAGAAAGCTGTAGGTTTCCAGATACAAGTCAAAGCTGCTTTGTTATTGATGCTTCAATATCTAGTTCAAAGAGAAAGGGGTGTTAAGAAAAGAATTGTTATTTCAAAGTAACAACATCATCCACAGCCCACGGCACTGTGCCCGGCTGTGTGTGTGGCTGCGAGAGGAGCAGCAGCCTCAGGATGCAACCCTGCAACAGTTGATCCTGCCACAGAACACTGTGATGAGCTGGAGAAGTGCAATCCCTAATCTGGCTCTAGATTGGTCTGACCAAGCCATTTTGGTCCAAGTTAAATAACGTACTGTCCTGTGCTCTCTCATCAAAGGAGCATAGGAATCGTAGATGTCAACTTTCTCTGTGGCACGAAATTATGTTCCTCTGATTTAAAAAAATAAAAAGCAAACAAAATGCACTAAAGTGATCAGTCCTGCTCAGGTGGAAACAATGACAACCAAGTGTTTATGTGGATTGCTTGATGACAGATTTGTAAGGAAAATAGTGTAGAGTTCACACCAACGAAGAAAGCAAGAATGTATCACAGGACAAAGTCATTTTGTGAAAATATTGTTGGTAGTTTTTAAAAAAATCTTGTAGTTTCTTGAAATCAAGGAAACACTTGTATAAACCAAGTCTTATGGGCCTAAGATTTCTAACCTGGAATATCAACCAGGCATTTTGTGCTTGCTTTTGTTTTGGTGTTTGGGTTTTGGTTTTTT
>VZRN01006529.1:1559132-1755569 GCA_013397935.1 Dasyornis broadbenti | reverse complement strand
TTTGGTTTGGTTTTTTTTAATATGAGAATGCAGGACATGGTTTAGCAGGAATAAAGTTGAATATCCAGTAAGATTCTCAAACACTGTCCTTTTCTTCTAGTCAGATTTGGTGGGTTTATTTTTTCTTAGAGATTTACATTTGTAAGTATAAAGTTCTTTTTGAAGTTGCTTCAAAGAAGTATATATGGCCTCATAGAAATTCTGTAATATGTTGTGACATATAATATATCTTCTGCTTTGTCCTTCAATAATATTCTACCAAGGACAGTAAAAATACAAAACCAAATACACATCCCTTCTGCATTACTGCAATAATTAAGCCCAGCAAAGTGGCTGCTAAGAATACTTTACTTATGCCAGGGGCCAGTTTGGTTGCCAGCAGCCTTCAAAAATAAAGAGAAGGTAACAAAAAGGTGGAGAAAATCATGCATGACTTCAAATGATGGGTCTATCTCAGCAGTCTGCTGTTGGCATTCTAGGGTCTATATTGCACCAGCTGACCTCTCTTCAAAAGGAGTCACAGCTCTGGAGAGGGCATGCCAGAGGGGGAACTCTCTGTCAGTTTTTGAAAGGGTTATTGAAGGCCACTCACTGAGTAGATGGAAAAATGAATGACAATTTCAGAATCTGGCTTAATGGAGTGATTTGTGTGACAATCAGTCTTAAGACAATATTTTTGGGAAAAAGAGCTCCAGAAAGAGTCTAGTGTTACACGATTCCATCATAAAATTGTACTTTGAAACAGAGCTTCTTTTCATGCGTAGCAGGATTTCCTCACTTTAGCCATAAGTGTTTACAGAACCTATGGGGTGCAAGAATAGTTATTTCTTCTTTTTTTCCTTTGCATATAGATTTCCTCTTAGCTGTGTTGTTCCTTTGACTAGCATAGCTCTATCTTTATCTTTCAATTCTATTTCTAAGCACCCCAGACCGTTTTGTAAAATAATCTTTATTGCAATTATAAGTGAGTTTCATGTTATGATTTTCATGTATGATCTGTCACTGGACTTTAAACTGCCAATGGCAACACAAATATTATTCAATGACTAATGCAAATTATAAAAACAACCCTTTTTTCTGCATTTACTTTGAAAAAAAATCTAAATTTATTGACTTCAGTTCTTTTCTCTCTTTGCTGAAAGCTACCGTGACATGAACTCTTAAAACTGATTAAAGTATCATGGAAAAAGTTGTTTGTGTTAAAGAAACTTTAAAATCAAGCCTAATATGTGTGAAAAAAATCAAGGCATATTAAAGGTACTGACTTTGACTGGAATAGTGAATCTTTATCACATAAGATTTATAAAATATTACAGAAATAGCTTCAAATTACCACAGCTAAAAATAAAACTATTTGACACAGTAGATAAGGTAACTAAAGACTAAAGTAAGACAGCAAATAAAAGACATGCCTGAGATGGGGGAAGGTTGCTATTGAAGGAGCATTTGTATTTTTGACACCAGGGATCAAAGAAGAGCTGAACACCATCATAACCACATTTAGTAGAAATTTTGTATCCATATTTTCTTGGGATGAGAAAGCATAAGGCCTTAAGAGTGAATTTTTGTGGAGCAAGCAAACATATTCAGGATAAAGAAAACATCTAATATTCTCCAGTCTGTGGCTGGCCACACATGTGGAGAGAACTGTGTTCCCTTCTCCCAGATATTACTTGCTGCAATAGATGGATGAATCGCCCTTTGGAGCAATTTTGCATTCCAGTTCATTGGGATGACTTAAAGAACTGGATTAATTGACTTCTTGATGGCTATAATGACTGGAAGTATTAATCTTGTGAAGTGTAAAGGAAAATACAGCGTTTTGTAGCCAAAGCAAGATAGCCCCACACATCAGTTCATGATGGGGACTTACTGCTGGAAAACAGCTTTGAAGATTAAGGAAGCCTTGATGGACAGCAAATTGTGCCTGAGCCAGCTGAGCTCTCTTGCAATGAAGACCAACAGCCTCCTGGGCTGCATTAGACAGCATCGCCAGCAGGTCAGAAGGAGTTGCCTTCATCTGTGGTGAGCACTGGGAAGACACATCAGGAGTGCTATGTTCAATGCTGGTCTTCCTCACTTGCTCAAGCAAGTCCAGCAAAGGACCACAAAGATTGTTAAGGGCTTGCAGCATCTGTCCCATTTAGCCTGGAGATGAGAAAGCTTGGGTGGATCTTACCCATTTCTGTAAGTACTTGTTGGGAAGGTTATAAAGAAGAGAGAGTCTGATTCTCCTCTGTAATGCTCAGTGAAAAGAAAAGAGGCAATAGACACAAATGTAAATACAGGACATTTCACTTATACATAAGAATTTTGGTTTGTTGTTTTTTTTGTTGGTTTTTTTTTTTTTTTTTTTACTTTAAGAGTGGTCAAACACAGTGGGATTGTGGAGTCTCTATTCTTTGAGATATTCGCAACCTAACTGAACACAGCTCTGGGCAATCTGCTTTAGCTGCTCTGAGCAGAGGTGTTAAACAAAAGGATTTCCAGATGTCCACACCAAGCTCAACAACTATGCCATCCTGAGATTTTGTGATTCTGTGATGCAGTCTAGGGAAAAAGGGAAGAGGACAAACACAGAGGTACTTTTTTTAACTTGCATTGGTCCTTTGGGTTTGTACTGATTTCCCTGACAACAGACATCAGAAATGTAGAAATACAAGCCTCAGATATCCACCCTAGCTTCTACCTGTAATTTACACAGAGAAATGAGCACTTAGCAATGCGCTGACCTATCTCAGATGCTTATCGGAAAATAAGATTGATTGCTCTCTGGAGGAGGTTTTTTTTGTTTTTCCCTCCAGTGACTGCAATGCAAGCTTGGTGTCCAGTTTGTTCCAAGGTATTTAAAAGTCAGGTTCCAGGAAAACTATTCCGTTAAGAAAAAATATTCAAATATTCAATTTTACATCTACTGTAATACTTTTGTCATTCTAAAATATATCTAAGACATGCCCTATTCCAGTATGCAGAGTATTAGAAAAGAATAAAAATAAAGCATTAGAACAACTGAAAAACATTGGTATCTAATGCTTAAAATGCACAGACTGTTGATCTGAGAACAGTTCCATGAAGTTTGTATAAAGTCACAATGCACATCCTCCTAATTTAATTAGACATTAAATGCTAGAGTCATTGTGAGCATAGCCTAAAAACTGGAGGTGTATTCATTATGCAGATGCAAACATCTGTATTTGTGTGTAAATCCAGGGTCTGAATATATGAACGTGACAACTGCATGCACTGTGTTTTGCTAGGGGGAACAAGGGACAAAGAGGAGCCGTGCAACAGTGGAATTCCCTCAAGGAATACTCTCTGACTCATCTGTCACATACTGAAGTCTTTTCAGAGGGTGCCAGATCTCTGGAGAGGGGATGCTGGAGGAGGAGTTCAGCCACAGTTTGAAATGGTTCAGAGCTTGTTTGTCGCTGCTCAGCTCAATTCTGCTAATCTCGACTGCCCTCCCCAGTATTTCTGTGGCTCTCACCTGCAAGAGTAGATTTTTCTGTCATCTGGCTGCTCATGTGTCAGCCACAGCCTGGAGAGCATTTAATGTTTTCTTTATGCTGAACATACCTGATTAATTGAATTATCAGTGTAGTCCCACTGCATTCAATACCATTTGTGTTTAGCCTATTACCTTGTAGCCATCAAGACATCTAAAAACACCTAAACAAATGCCATGGGAGGATGTTCGAAGGATTCAGATATCATCCCCATTTCTTGGTCTCTAGAGCAATTAGCTCTCTAAAGAGAGCTAATTTTAAAAAAACACATCCAGCAACAGTGTTGTGCTGACAATCAAGGTCGATCTGCAAGCAGAGTAAATAGGAAAGTGATGATAATTTTGAAAATCATTAGAAATAAAAGCTTAGAGAAAAAAAAAATCCAAATCACAATGTTTTCCAAATGGAAAATAACATGTATTTGAAATGATTCAGCTATTGATAGTAAGCAAAAGAGAGAGAGAAACCCTTTGAAAATGTAGCTGAGAGACAATCAACAGTTGTGTTTCGTTCTACCAAGAATAAATTGAATAACTTAAAGAGATGCAAGCATGACATAAGTTTTATTGTAATTTGTTCCTGTTTTCAATTACAATGAAGTCAGTGCCCTTAGTGTAATATAACCAGCTCAAGCCAACAGAAGGGGCTCTGTTTCTCAGCTATTATTTTTAGTTGCACTTCAATTTTTTGTAAAAGTTTTTTCAAATCATTACTGTGATTATTACTAGCTCTTCAGTTTAACTACAAGGGTTAATGCAAGTCTATTTGTATATATACACATATAGGCTGGTGTATGTGTATAAAGCAGATATATTTGAAATATATATCATGCAGCTGTTTGGGGTTTTACGTTTATGTGTGCCAGGAGCAGATATTGGTGGGGAAAAGAGAAGGAGGGATATGGAATGGTGGAAGGCATTTCCTTCAAGACTTCACACATTTTCAATTGCTGTAACTTACATGATCTGCCCAGACAAAAATCTTGCTATTATATATATATATCTGTATATATGATTGCAAAGATGAAAGAATAAGAGAAAAAGAAACAGCATCATTTTATTACAGTAGCCTGTCAGATAAAATCCTAAAGTTCATTTAAGAAAAACAGTAAAAGATGGGTTAATACAAATTTCATTCAGTTTACAAAAATTGCATTATAAGCAATAGCAGGAAACATCGTCATTCCTCTCCCCCTGTCCCTCTGTCTTGGGTAAGACCTATTTTTGAGCTGTTCTCATTCAGAGAACGAGTTGCTCCTTTTGGCTTTGTTCCCAGAGTACTGCATACTTGGTGGTGTGTGAGGCATTGCCTCCTGGGGAAAAGGGAGGAGGGGGACTGAATCACAGCACTTAATTCTTTATGATTGTTCTGTGTGGTCAAGAGGACACAGAGTAGGCAATGCTCTTTATTCTTTACTTACTATTATAGCTATTGGCAGCCAGCCCTTTTAATTTAGTTATCAATACTCAATGCCCTTAATCTTTTACTTTAAAGCCAGTCCAAAATAAGTACTAGCCAAGGAGCATCTGCTAAACAGAAATATTGGTGGATAGATATGATTTAAGACAGCACTGCTAAAGGCCTACCAGTGTGAATTCTGAGTAAGAGTTATTTGGTATTCTCTTGACAAATCTTGTTTCTTTATCAGGATAGTTGCTTTTCTGACAAAATATCTGACAACTAATAGTGTGTGGAAAAATTCATAGTTGTTGCTAATAGATGAGCTTTTCAGATTATCCCATCTGTCTCCCTGTTGATATAGGATGCTCTTCTAAAGTACATTTTCTATTACTAAATTGAGCTTGGATTTCAGTATCCCATGAAGTGGAATTTCTACATTTCAGAGGTTACTGAATAACTGAGTAAATGTCACTGACTGGGAATTTTCTTCTTGTATTTCTTTTCTTTGTTTTCTAATTACATCCCAGAGTGCTGCATACTGTAATCCCCTTCTTTTCTAAGCAGTTGTACTATTGCAAGTTGCTATTATTCTACCTTTCCATCACTTGTCTGTGTTTGTTCAAGCACTGAGTTCTTTGGAATATTTAAGTGATTTAATAAGTAAAAGCTCAAGTATTTATTCTTAATCTCTTTCTTTCTCTGGAGACCTCCTTCCCATTTGCTAACCTGTTTCTAAGAATGAACTTCCTTCATTTGGATGCAGTATTGCAAATAAAGTGGCTTCATATAACAAGACAACAATCCTCTTTCTTTCCAGTGATTTACCTGCTAGATTGTAAAAGTTAGTGCTGTGGGAGTTCACTTGGTTAATAATGAATCCAAGGCTTGGCTCATTTGTAGAATATGTGCACTGCAGAAAAATGTTTAACCAACCACTTAATATGTATGCATAGAAGAAAGAAGATGCACATCATTTAATTCGTAATTCTGATTTTATCTTGGTGCTCTGCATGTAGAGATCAGCTCAGTTCATCTGCTGAGGATGTCCATTTTTGAGGGGGTTAAATAGCGCTTTGCATCCATTGACCAAATGGCTTTGCTTCAGTTGTCTATGCACAGATGTCTAAATCATGAGAGATGTCTCAGGTATTCTTCTTCAAAAGAGTGTCCCTGAAGTCCTCTGTGATACCTACCAGTCCCTTGAAGTTTTCTCAGGTACTCTAAAGAGGCATTTTAAGTGGGAAGGCCTTTCAAATGGAAAGGCGAGACTGTGTTTAGACAGCTGACTGAAACTGCAGTGTTCTACTGACTAGACTGAGGTCTTGGATTTCTAAGTCACATGTGGATACCTAAATTTGGCATCTCAGACATGTGAGGTAAATCTTGTTCACCTCAATGTCTAAATCTGAATGAGAGGAATCTCATCTCCAGGTGAGGTGACATTTTGCTTTCTGAACTCAAATATCCAGTAGATATGATAGATGGGATGTATAGAGAAGTTTACCACCAGGCTTACTTTTAGTTGCCTTGTTTTCCATGATCAAAATTTGCAATGAAATAGTGTTTTTCTATATTTTGTTATTACTAGAGTGACTATGTTTTGTTCTCTTGCTTGCTTATTTTGTAAAAAAAAGCTACTCTGTAGATGAGGTCAAGTATGACTACCGTGCCAATTTAATAGTATAATCTGTCATAAACTGGTATGTAATTGCTCTCATATTGTTTCCCCCTTTGTCCTTGTCAAAATCATGTCTTCACATTGAATGGGCTTCTCTAATAGATTAAAGCCATGCATTTTACAGCAATTCCAAGAGCAGTATTGCAAATTATTTTTCTCTGACTTCTACCAGTATATTTATTTATTTGTCCATTTCTTTTCTGACAACCAATTTCTTTTTCCCATAGCGAGTTCTGTACTGTCAGTTTGGAGCCATAAAGAACTTAATAGCAGCTTCACTCAACATTTGGTATAATCAGAAACATCGTATCCACCACACCAAAGGGATATTTAGGGATTCTCATTAAAATTCTTGATTTTCTTTAAAAGCTCTATAACATATCTTCACATTTCTCCTGGACTGATTTCAAACCGAAGAAGAAAATACCAGTTTGCTATTAGACCACCTGTGAAAAGTTATCTCCAAACCACAAAGATTAGGAAAAGATTCAGTGAATGTCTGGTGCTACAGAACCCAATTGTTCTCTCTTGAGAGTATTTTCTAATTTCTGTGGTTCAGTTGAGTTTTCAAGGTATCTTGTCTGGATTTTTTGCCTCTCAATTCAGGCCATTAACAGTGACTCCGGCATCTTTGGGAGTACTTTAACCATTAGTTGAATCTTATGCCCTGTTTCACACACCTCTGCACTCCCACAGTGTAGCTGGTCTGTCCCAGTTGATTAACTGATGAAGAAGGATGGAGTTCAAGGAAACATGTATTTAAAATCTTGTGTAAAATGTCATTTAAACACATGCTTCCCATTGTATTCTTCAATTCACTTAAAGTATGTCTTTATATTTAACATGTTTAAAGGGCGTAAGGCGGTATCAGACAGCTAGCTGCATCATGGGATAAAGAAAATACTGGTGTTTGTAGAATAGATAAAAGATTAAAAACTTACTTGTGCTGCAGTTTTTATTCATTGATTCTTTCCCCAGCATTAACACCTTTTTTCTACATCTCTGTTTTAAATGTCACAAGTATCAAATTCGACCTCCAGCAGAACTTCTTTGGCAGGCTGTCATTAGCTGTTAGTCCCTCTTCAGAGAGGGACAGCTAAGTAGGCCTGTGAGTGTGACCTGACAATTCTTTTTCAAGAAAGATTCTTTGTATGATGTGCTTCTCATGTAGATGTTTGTTGGAGATTTTTAAAAATTCAGTATTTATCTAAGTTGGAATAATCATAGATAGCTTCTGTAAGAACCATACAGAAAACATCAGTTTTAAACTGTCTGCACTGATTTTTCCCATAAAAGCATTTTTTAAAATTTTGGCTACTACCCTTTTTAGAGAATGAAAACGTATAGTTAGTCTAAAACTTTCTCATACACACAGCTCTTTTTGTCCTTCCTGTTTATATACCTGTGAGAATCTTCTGGAGCAGAAAAGTAAAAGAAATAATGATAGCACACACAAGAGAAGCTGAGGGAAGCTACTTTTTTATAGATACACAAACATTTTCGTAGGAAAATGTTTCTTAAAATGATTTAAATTTTTTAAAAGTATCCATTAAAGAAAAAGAATGTCAGTCACCATAAAGTATAATGGGGTTGTGACCTGTCAGCTTCAGTCTCTGTTGCCTTGGTTGCTCTGATTGAAAGAACTTACACATAATGCTGCAGCCAACCATGCCTTGGGAATCTCAGGGCTACCACAGACAGAGCTTGTAAATAACTGCTTCAGAGGCAGACATTTATCGCAAGCAGGAATCAGTGGGCATTCTGCAGCTGGGTCTGCAGCTCCGTGTGGCTTGACCGCCCTCTAGTTAGGAGTTGACTTCTTCCCATTTTCTATAGAAAAGAGGATCTATTGACCCATAGTCCCAGGAATTCTGGTAAATATGTCATGATCAAACCATAAAAACTTCTCCTCCCCAAATAACTACCTTCCCACCTGTGACAGACTTCATCACAGTGTTCAGTTCAAAACTCTCAGCTCTAAACAGCTGACAATAAACAGCTCCTTTTTAATGTACTTCAAATAATAGTGATTGTAAAAGTAGGTGTTTCTTAGAGAAGTACTCGTTAAAGTCTGAGAAATATTTTAAATTAGATAGCCCTTTCTTTAGCAGCAGCAAGGATCAGTATGGTTTGAAGCAGTTAGTATCTAATATGCTTGTTCACTGTATTAATTTTCCCCAAGTCAATTTTTAAAGCTCAAATAATCTCCCTTTTGCTTTGTATAGCCAGCATTATAACCACAGTCATTTTAAAATTAGGCTCCCTTATTGTCTATGTGTATGTGAAGTAGGTGATATTACACAAAATGCATGGGCTACATTAGCTTGATACAAATGCATATTTAAGAGCTTAACAAGCCTGCAAGAAAAGTAATGGTCTCGATAAACATTAGAATGGCTCACTTGTAAGCCTTTTTGTTTAGTTGCATTTTCTTGCACATTCAAAGGAGTGATGAAATGCACTGAGTAAATAAATAAAGCCTATTATAATGTCCCAATAGAAGGGAAAAGTTGATTTTAGTTACACTAACAAGTTTAAAAACTCTTGAATTATTAGATTTGCTGTAAATTAAAACACACAATGCCTATTAAAAAAAGTGGGAGATTCTGTTAAGCAAGTTAAAATCTGGTATGCTGCATAAATACATCTATACTTATATAAGAAGCATTTCTCTAAACATCCTATCTTTATTGCTGATTATGAAATGCAGAGTCCTACTGTGTATATGTAATTTTGTCTGGACTTGTGTTAGAGTCCGTAATTGAATAGCATAGTGAGGGGCTTATTGCAAGTGTGAGAAAGTGCTAAGCAAAACAGAAATTATAATGAAATTTGATATGTCAGTGACAATTAGCTGCATTATGAATATTCATTTCATATTCATTCTGGATAGTGCCATTTTTCACTATCTTTAATGACTGAATAGTGTTTCAAGAAATAGAGATATAAATAATAGTCATGTGATAATTAACATGGTTTTTTCTGAGTGTTGTAGCACTTGTCAAGTGCCACGTGGGCTGGAGCAATGACTAGAAAGTTAATTTTCAGGCATGGCCAGCTCTGTGTGTTTAGCAGAACCATTTGACATTCTTGCAGAATTGTTAATTTACAGGAAGATAAAAATCTGCTTGTAAGTGGTTTTACTTAGGCTGCAGTCTCATTAGAAAGACTGAGTGCTACACTGGAATTACAGAAATCTAAATCAGGACTCAACACGAGAAGTGAAAAGAAATGGAGTTACAGTGAAGCAATGCCCTCAAATAACAGTCACCTCTAGCTAGGGCTGGGAAATGTGATTCACTGTCCTGCTTTCAGACTGGTACATGCATATTGACAGAAAACTAAGTATGTGCTTAAATGCTTTTTCTTTTCAGTCAGGATGAAGGGATCCATGAAAGTCAAAGGGGTAGTATTCACTATGCAAAATGTAGACTTTGGATATGAGGTTTTAATCTATTTTGAATACTTCTTACCATTAATAGAGTTCTGCTAGTATCCCTACAAACATTGTGGTATGGCCTCCCAATGGTGTCCTTAAAAGTACTTGTGTGCACTCATACTGATGAAATGCATTGAGTCTTTCTTTCAGGACCAATATAGGAAGCCACACAGCCAATGGAACAATAATGGGATCTTCCCCAAGTCTTACTGAATGTTTTGAAAAGAATGTCATGGTTTCCAAAGAAAAATTATTTAGCTGAAACCACAAAGACCCTCAGAGAAAGAGCAGAATATAATTTTTCCTTTTAGATTACAAAGAAATGCAAAAGAGCATAACATTTGTTAAATTAGTTCTAGAGGACCTCCTTTGTGTAAGCCTAATATGAAAAGTAAGACAAATGTATTACTGCCACTCCTGCATCTCACAGACAGAAAGCTTTATGTATTCAAATTGTTCTGAATGAGAGGTGAAGTTGAACAGGGTAGTGGACACTATATCCTTATTAGAAACATTGGTGGCTAATCAATCCAACAGGATATTGGAAGATACTAAGGAAGGACATTAAAAGTGTCTAACTCCTGCCTTCAGTTATAACCCTCATAAACACAATGCAGAAGTGCTTCCATCCTTGATTATTTGGTTTAAACTCCTTAGCTAATCTTCTTTATATTTAGCCATTTCTAATTGTAATAACTCTTATTTCCCAATTTGCTAGTTTTCTTTTCCCAAGACTAAAACAAATATTATTTTCGTCTAGATTATCTGACCCAAAGCCTTACCAACAGCACTTGTCTTTTATTTGTTGTCTTTTTTTTTTTTCCTTTAAACCAAAGTTAATAGTCTTATTATAATAGTTTCCTTTAACTTCTCAGGAGTATAATCAGTTCTTCAGCTTTTTTGTTATTAACTCCATCACTTCTGCATCACTCCTTCCAACACATGTAAGTTGTTTGATGAGGTAAATGTTACATGCCCTTGGAAGCACCAAAAGAACCACATCCTTGGAGTAAAGAAACAATAATGCCATTGCATAGGATACAAATGGAACTTCATCTAGAATGCTAAGGTTAGTTATACTCTCCATTCAAGGTTATTTCAAAGTGGAATATGTAAAAAAAAGAGTTACTATCATAATTAGATTATAACACTTTTGTAAACTAAGCTGATTTTTTTTTTTTTTTGAAACAAACAAAAAATAAAACGAAACAAAAGCGAGCAAAAAAACCCCCAATATACAAGAGACTGTGCTTTCTTCCCCTGTCTAGAGAATAAGCCTCTGAAGGTACATGATTGCACAACAGACATAGGCAAGAAAATATACACCAAAGGGAATGACTTGTTTCAAGGACAATACTGGTACAAGATCAACTGGATGATAGTAGAAGCCATGGACAATTGGAATCTTAAAATGTTTCTGAATAATAATGGAAGCAGGCTTTGGATTAGCTTCTTAATAAGAGAATTAAGCTAAGCCAGTATAATCTATTTTAATATATAGTGTAATTGGTGCTATTGGTGTATAATAGGGATGAAATTGATATATCAGGGATGTGGTGGACCTTTACTTACTGTATTCCTTTGTTCTTTTTAAAGGGCACAATTTGCATTCCTTAAACGTTGGCCTTTCTCTTTGCCTATATTGTGTAAAACAGGTTTTTTGGTTTTTTTGTTTTGTTTTGTTTTTCAATTTGTTAGTCAAATTGAAAAATATCGAGACACAGAGATAATTGAAACAGAATAATAAATTTTATTGCCATTGTATTATTTTTATTTGAGGGGGTAAGCAAATTTTTTACTTGGGGTTTTTGTTTTGAAGTGTGGCGTAAATCTAGTCAAGAAGTCCAAATTACTGATCCTAGTATTTTTGGTCTCTTCTGGATTGTATTTCTGAGTGCAATTCATAAAAAAATTTGCCTAACTCCACTGCTGACCCAATCAGAAGACCATGGCCTTAGATCCTTTTTTGGCACTCAGTGTTTCTATAAATATTAAATACACAAGTAGTGCACAGTCAGAGCCCTACTAAATCAGGGATGAGATTGTGTCTTGTGCCTGCCCCTTGACTGAATGCTCAAGGAAGCAGGAGGAGTTCCTTGTACTCTTTTGTCTGATTCACTGCAAGCCCATGCAAAGCCTGATACAATCTAGCCCAGATTTATCATCTGTCCTTCGTGTACCAGGGGGCAATACTAGGAAAGAATAACAGATGTAGCCTTGTGGATAGTATCAAGTGGGAAATAACTCTGAGAAATGTTTTGCATTTAACTAAAACGTTAAAAGAATCAGTTGAATGACTGTCATGCAGAAGGTCATTCAATCCTTGGAGAAACAAGGGAAAATGTCCTGTGCTATGTCTGGAGATAGCTGAGGTACAGATGGTACTTAAAGCAAGCTCTCTGACCTGGAGCTCAAAGTCTGTATTGAACCTGACTCCCAGACCTAAATATTTTCTGTTCAGTCTAATAGGGCTGTGTAACTTGCTATGTATGTATTTATATGTTAAAGTCCAGGAGAGCCCTACATGTGATACGACCACAGACGATGCATGCCAACTACCTTTTTCCTGCGCATATCTAATAAATCCACTTGTATAAAAGTTGAAAATTATTCTTACATGCCAGAATGTATCTTGATATTATCTGGATACGTGTGGGAAATGGAGGGCTTCCAGATTTTTCCAAGCCTGTGAGGACCTTTTAAGGACGGAGTGAAATTACAGTTGTGCATTCAGAGAAATATAAAGCTTTTCTCCAATTTCATCTGATATCCTATGAATTGGGAATAAGGTATGCTGGTGGTTCAGCTGACAGTGACTGGTATCCCTAGCATCCTACTAGCTGTCAGAAGGGCAAAATGAGAAGCAATTGGTAAAACAGGAAGGGAGAGAGGGGGGTTGAGAAAGTGGCTGCGTGGTGCTTATTTTCCAGCTGGGCTTAAACCACAGCAGGCTGAGAGAGAAATAGCACCATGAAAACTCTGCCCATGGAGGAAGCTCAGGTGTACTGTCTACAGGAGCAGTGAATCGGGTGCCATACAAGAAATGTCAGCCTGAAATGTTAACAGTACAAAATCCTGCAGAGCCAAAGCTCAGGAGGTTGCCATTGAGCAGTGTAAGAACAGCAACAACAAAGCTATGTGGTCAAAATCTCAGCGCTGTATTAGGGACCTGTGTACTTAACAGCTGACTCTGTCAGGCTGGCAAGGCAGAAATCATAAATGGTCATTGCAGTAATCAAATTTCCACATGACTAGGCACAACCGTAGTATTCTGTACCAATATTCATAGAAAAAACTTGAGTGTCCAAAAAAAAAAAAAAAAAAAAAATGTTCTTTTTTTCATTATCTTTTTTAATTCNAGTGTCAAAAAAAAAAAAAAAAAAAAAAAAGTGTTCTTTTCTTCATACTCTGTTTACATCATCTCCTACTTTTTCTCTGTGTTTACAAGATTAGTGTTTTTTTATCTTTGCTTGCTTTGCTAATAGCACCTCACAGTTTGTATTACAGAAAGCTGGTGCTATGAAAATTTGCGTTATTTTGCATATTCATCTCTAGCTTATTTCTTCCACAATGTTCTTTTCACATTGTGTTTCTACACCTTCTGTGTGCAACTGTGAAGATTTTGCTATTTTTTAATTTGAGTATATATGACCTCTTCAGAGAAATTATTGTGCGATCAAAATGGTTCATGTTTTCTTAGGAGATATTCCAATGTGCAAAATTCCAAAACATCACAGACTGATCCAAAGAAAATTCACAAGAAAACTTTTTTTTTTTACAATAGATACTTTTTTCTGTATTGACACTTTGCCAAGACTTTTTGCAAATTGTGGACTAGAATTAGTAATTAATGGAGTATGCACTAGACAGATTGCATTTTTCCAGTTAGAAAAATAGTCTGACCAAGTCAAAAAGAGCAATACAGAATGAAGGGAGTAAACAAGCCAAGAAAAGTATTAGAAGGTACAGGCTCATTATGAAGAATAAAGATTGTTAAGATACTTGTATCACTAATTATGATGCTTTGGTAGAAACTGTGTTGCACAAAGATTTTTCTCTTACATTAGGTCATGACAGCAAGAAAAGTGACGAAGATCCCGTGGAAAACACTTTATTTAATTGTTAGAGGAAATGATAAATTTAATACTGAATAATATAAAAGTCATAATTTGCTAAGGATACATTGGTCATGTAAATATAATACTGTTTAAAATTTAGTTTTGAATAGAACATCTCACATGCAAAGGAAAAAATAAACTATCCATCAAAGTATGTGTGCTTATGCAACAGACATTTTGATATCTCTTCCTTTCTGCTTACCTTATGTGTACTGAAACAGTGATGAGAGATAATAAAATTTTGAAAATTAAGACTGCAATAAAAGACTAAGACAGAGTTCTCTGGCCAGGAACCTGCCCAGCTGAAGGAAACCTATCAAAAGACTCCATGGCAGCTGTCTTTTCTTGTTATAGCACTATTTACTCAAAGGGCCAGTGAAATGACAGGGCGTCCATTTTCTAACGCAGGACCTGGAGCACGGAAATGAAAGGTCTTTTCTTCTCCTTTGTATCCATGATCTCGGATGGGGAGAGCGAGACATGAAAACCTTGATCTGTCTTTCCTACCCACTTGCTCCAATGAGAGATATAGGAGCAATACAGGTGTTTACATTGAGCTATAGGAACAATACTGGTGTTCACATCTTTCGCTTCATTAGAGAGCGAGAGCTTAAGGCACCACTGAGGCACCACAGCCCCACTTCTTACTGTGGCTGTACAACACCTTATGGTCTTTGCAGAAGCCTTTTGGTACGAGTACAGATGTTACAGACCCAAATACAATCAACCACACAGGTCCATGCCGTGCATTACCCACAGCACTGGATACACAAGTACTGAAGCTCATTTCCAGCTTCAGATGCACTGTGGTATCAGTGGAAGAACCATATTTGCAGAGGTTCCTGTGGGATACCTGCCTGCCTGCTTACAGGCTGGTCGAAGCTGTGCCATTGAAGCACTGAGCCAGAAGCAGGTTGTTTGCTGTGACCTGGTGAACTCTGGCCATGAGCTCATCCTCTGCCACACCTGCAGTGAAGCACAGAAAAAGAAGACAAGGCCTGTATATGATGTGTGCCTTCAAAGCTGGGTCCTTCTTCCATGACAAGGCATATGCCTTGACATTCTGTTTCCTAGATGCCAAAGGAAAGTGAAAGGGAAGGACAAAGAGGGCCAGCAGGCAAAGCAGAGAGAGAGGCACTTCATTCCTCAATAACCTTTCAGCTGGAGTGGCTGGTCATCACGGTTTTCAGTCCTTCTGCTCCCTCACAGCTGTGCTGTCAGTCCTCAAAGTAGCTTTGATTAACAGGAGCATGATATCTCAGGCATAATTCCTCTCAGTGGGGTGAGTTACTCAGAGAAGCAGGTACAGGTTAGAGCATCTGGTTCTACAGTAAAAGAGTGGGTATAGGATAAAAGCTACAGTGAATACTCATTTTTCAAAAGCTGATTGTTCTTCAGGCCTCCTTAAAAGTCAAGACCTCTTCTGGGCAAGTTCTGTTATGGCAGCCACAAACCAGAAATCTCCCTCCTGTACTAGCTTTAGAACGTGGTAAATCCTGAATAACATTGCACCTGTGCTAGAAGGGGCTGCCAACTTGTGATGTCATCAGTCTCCTTGAGTTACCCCAGGAACTCCACCATCTGTTGGTCAAAGCAGCATTTCTTCTGGTTAGCACAGCCAGCGCTGCTGCTGCAAGTCATTGAAAATGTCCTGGGTGCTGTTAATAAATACCTCTTGAGAGGTGCAGAACACCAGGATGTCATCCAGGTTTACCACAGCATAGCTATGAAGAAGTCCCTAAGAACAGCATTTACAGAATACTGGAATGTGGCCCAAGCATTGCAGAGACTGAATGGCATCAGAGGATGCTCATAGTGGCCCCTTACAGATCCACCATAGAGGGCAATGGAGCCCACTGCAGAAGTTCAGGGCACTTCAGAATAAGAGGCAAGAAGTGCTTGTTCTTTACGCTGATGTCTTTCCATTCCTGTAATCCAGAGGCAGAGACTCGCATGCTTCTTTGTGGAAAAAATGCCATATGGAAGCCCCCACAGGGAGTCAGAGGAGAAGTTGAACCCATGCAGCAGATTGTTCTTGAGGTACTCCTCAAGAGCTGCTGACTCAGATTCTGACCAAGCTGAGGTGCTCCCAGAGGGCACCTCCTCCTGAGAGGGTGGAGTCACAGGTAACAGTGTTTCATACCATCAGAATGGTAAAGGCTGTTTTCCTATTAGACATGGGGAATGTGGAAAGCAGCACCTCTGTAATTCCTAACACGATTATAGCACAGTCTGTGTGTGAATGTAGCTTAACAAAATGTCTCCCTCAAACTAGAAAGATACTAGAGTGTTGAAAAAGCTTGTTACTTGGGTAAATCCACTACTTAGAAGCACAAAAGCGCTAAATATAGATATGTATATTAAATACTTTATAATACCTTCAAAAATTGCCATAAAGAAACCCTGTTGGGAAGCAGCATGCTATATATGGTAGATATTTGTAACCCACAGAAATGAGTAGATCACCTCAGCCATAAATGCCATCTGAACATAATGCAGGAAAAAACACTAGTGAAATGATACAGAAATGAATAGTACCAGAGGCCTGCTAATGTAACAATTTTACACCTCCTTGGTCAGTATGCCTTTTATACCTCCCAGAAAATCCTTATTTATGATGTACAATATAGACTGCAAGTAGCCATGTGTAAAAGTATCATCTTGAAAAGTACCATCGTGCTGGAACTCCAAATGGACCCATTGTAATTTCTAACACCCACAGCACTCATTACAACCTATCATGACCATGTTGTATGTGCCTTTCAGTCTTCTTGGCAGCTTGTTCTGTTTGAGGGGTGATTTGGAAAGGGAGGTTTTTCGGAAAAAGACAAGGACAAATTGTTTCAATGGTGGGCCGGGGGAAAAAAATGGAAATGCAGGAATATGATGACAAATATGATGTTTGGCTTTGCTTCAGTCACTTCAGTACTACAGTATGTAGCATGCTTAGAACTGCCAGCTTCTGAAAGAATGGAGGTTTCAGCATTGTCACAGTACTTGAAAACAAGACATNAAAAAAAAAACAACAAAAAACCAAACAAAAAAAAAACAAAAAAAAAAAAAAACCCCAAAAAAACCTCAATATTTTTCATTCTTGGTGGATCAACAAAATTTGATTACTTAAACTGGCACTGTCAACACAAATGCCCTTCAGGTATTTTTTTTGGTGCGTCTATGTATGGCATTCATGTAAGGTATGTGCCATTCCAGGATGTCCTATCTCACACTGTAGAATGATTTGTAAAATTTTACAGCCTGAAGCAGCTACTGAATTGAAAACAACGCATTTGTTAAAGAACAATATTTTGAGGCATGGAAGGGAAATATAATTGATCTTGTATGCATGAAAACTAGTTACATAGTAATTCAACTCAGTACGTAAATATTTAGATCACAAGTTCTATCTTAAAGTTTCTTTTAAAAACAGTTTCCTTTCTTGGAAGAAGGCACAAGTGAAATATTTCAGTTAACAGGCAAAAATTTCTGTCTTCAGGTGATGTGACAGTATATTCTTCTGTGCGTACACTACCACCCAAATGGTAGCAGATATGAATAGTAACCTGATTACATATATTAAAAAGCACCTCTTCCAGAGGTACTACCTGGTTTTTGTGCTAAGCAAATCAAAGGAAGCATTGAAATGGTCATTCATATTCCTATTTCACAATATGAATTACTCGTTGTAGGACTAGTAATGAACTTCACTGAAGACTATGTGATATTCTTAACTGTATTGCTTTGTCACAAGAAGAGTTCTTTCCAATAGAAATGCTTCTTTTGGACTTAAAGATAACACAAAGGCTTTTAAGGGCAGACATGTTCATTTTCGTGCTTGTTCAGCCATGTTACCTTGCTTTTTCCTGCTTGTATTT
The DNA here is from genome assembly GCA_013397935.1 of Dasyornis broadbenti. Lineage (NCBI taxonomy): Eukaryota > Metazoa > Chordata > Aves > Passeriformes > Dasyornithidae > Dasyornis > Dasyornis broadbenti. The sequence continues at coordinate 1,737,555 of VZRN01006529.1, read as the reverse complement.
ATCTGGTGTGTTTACCCAGATATCTTGGTCATGTTGACTGAACAAAAACTCTGAAGTGGGGTATGCTGTGCAGCAAAACTGTAGCAGCCATCAAACTACTTGGAAATTAGTTTTCTTTAGAGCAAGGAAACTATGGGTTTCTCTTAGCTCAACCTATAGTGGGAGAACTGAAGAGCCATCAGGAAAATATAATTAACTTATTAATCACAATCTGAGGGAACTTCAGAGGCAACTGTGAGAGTGTTTTAACTCTTGATCGCCATAGTGTAAAGAGGGGATTCACTCATCCTTCCTTCCCAGGTGCTGTGGACAGTGCAGTACGGGTTGAGCCATGCAACAATAGCTGATAAGCTTGACCTCAGATAAGACAATAGATTCACAGTTCTTTAGCCAGGAGCTGCATATGCTTAGTCTGTCTCTGAAGAAAGATTTTCCAGCTTAAGTTGTAAACATTTTATCCAGTTTTATCCACTATAAATCAGAATGTTCTCAGTGCTGGCCAAGAAAGTGAAGCATTGTTAGCTCATTAAATGAAAAGGGCTGAAGGCCAACACTTCTCTTCATCATTAAACTTTATTTGGCACACGTTGCATAGATGGCAGATGACTTGTGAATCCTTTTAAAAATTACAAATTACCTTCTTGAACCTTGGTATCAGCTGTTGCTTTTCCTATTAATACAAAAAAATCAACGCAGATTAATATAGAGATAATCTAAAAGGATCAGCAACCATTATGTCATCTCTTATACACATATTACTGTCCCCACAACTTTCCATTTCAAATCTGTGGGAAGCAATACATCACATAAAGAGAAGAAAGGAGATAAGTAAAAGTTAAGACCACTTAACATCTGGTATGTAGCGTTTGTAAAGTTCAGTTAATTTTAGCTAAGTAACTATTATATCATGAAACATATAGTAGTCTGCATATAGCTGGCTGCTTCCTGGGAAAATGAGAAACACAGTCCTCATGGAAATGGCTTTGTTGGAAATCATGTGATAAATACTCCAAATATAGTAGCCTTCTGCTTAAGGTTATGGCTCTTAGGCCAATTTGAATACAGGAAACCTACAGACCTGATAAAATAGTCTGCTTTGAGTCCTCTATATTCAAAGTCTCTATAGCAAGCAATGATTATATTTTGGTTATGTTAAAGCTTCAAGATAAACAACTTCTAATCATATTACATCTAGTCGTTACCCTTGTATTTATCTTTCTCAGGACTTACTGTGAGATTGCACCTGATTCAGTACAGCTGCACATTGCCCCTGAAAAGGAGACTCTTCTAGGCCTGGCTGGAAATTCATGTCCATCTCTTGCAGCTGGCAATTGTGTGCATAAATCAGTTGAGCTCTCTGCTCTGACAGAAAGTCTTTTTTCCCTTTTTTTCAAACGAGTTAATTTTCTATCAGATCATTGAACTGTTCCACTTCTTTCTTTGATTGCACCATAATTAGATTTGAAACAAGTGAATAAGCAACTGTGTATGGTGCAAGACAGCAGTAGAAGAATTGAATAGACTAAGTGTGAACTATAGCATAGAGTATAATGAAACCACACTTTATTTCTATATCTGGGAAGTCTGCTAATCAAAGAGAAAGAGTTAGCAGATTAACACTGGCTTTACTATTGCAATCAATTGCCCTGTTTCATCCTTTTGTTTTATTTTACATGTGCCCTCTTTTGTCTGAAGATGGTGAGGCATCAGTCACTTCAAATTATGGTAACAAGGAAAGTACTACAACAAACGTTTACCATGCCCTTAAGCTGTTTGGATTTCCTTTCAATAACATTGAAAGCCAAATTACATTATGGAAGCATAATATTTTTGTTACAGGATCCCATAGAAATCCTATTGGAAACATCTACCTGTGTAGCAAAGTTCAATGTTATTTTCCATGCTGTTACATGTTCTCAAAAATGTCTTAGGTTTCACCCAATTCATTTCACTGAGTTTGTACCCTAAATCAGGTACAGAGTTTGCTGGCCTTGTTCCATGCCAAAAAAAATGCATTATTTCCATTCATATAAACAAACCACTTTCTGGTGAATGCTCCTCATGATGACTTTGTCTATATGACAACAGTGTTGTTTCACCAGCCAGCTGTTTGCCAGAAAGGAAAATAATAATATTGATGATGTTATTAGCATTAGTATCATCATCAACAACAACAGTAATAATAACAATAACCACAATCACCATGACCACCAGACTTGTCTTTAAGGGCTGATGGTTGGGAGCCAAGCTGATGTGCCAGTTCTCACTCACTGTAGAACTATTAGTCTTAGAGCAAACTAAAATCATCCCATATGTTTGGATTATTAAAGGAATTAATGTTACCTTGTCTACTACTGGTTTCAGATGTTTTAGTCCTGTATTTCCATAATAAACTAGTCAGACTTAACAATTTGTATAAGACTAGGGATAAGGAAAGTGCTTTCTTTTCCACAGTCATAGTTTCACCCAGTTCTCTCCTTTTGTTGACATCAATTTCCACTGTGGGGACAAGTATAAAAATGTTAATGCGTTGCTTCAATGTTCTCAGAGTCTTAACTATCTTAGAACAAAATCATCATGATTTGCTCAAATCAGTAGACATTGGAAAGATTTAGCAGAGGATCTCAAGAGCAAGCAGAGACTGCACTTTCATAGTTCAGGTCCCTGAAAAGGGGATACATGACAATGAAGATGATCATGTACTGACAACATTCACAGAGTAGCTATTTGCGAGTTAATAGCAGTCCTGTTTTAAATTACATTTTTGCTCATAAAATCATTAATCCATATTTTCCAAATGGGAATTTAAACTATGCTTTCTAGTATTATAAATCAAGTAGCTTTGAAATTAATGAAATAATATTTTAATGATTTAAAACTAAATTATAGTCAGTATCAAGTAATGCAAAGGATGACTTGACTGGTTCAATTTTTTTCATTTCTTTAAAACTTAGGGTAGCATTACATGTTACATACAGTGTGGCTTTCCATTTTTATGGATCCTCTTCCAATGTCTTCTATTTTGGTCTAAACAAAGGTTAGGAATGCTTAATTGCTGCTGAAGATACACACATACCTTCATTTTAAATTTCCTAGTTATTTCATTGCATACTTTTATAAATAATGAAGAGATTTTCTTTACTTGTTTTTCAACACACAAGACTAGGGAAAATAATGGTTTAATCATCTTAGAAAAAAAAATAAGAGTAGTAACAATATTTATAAAGATATTAAAGGAGGAAAATGTTTGGTAAAGATCTATTAAAATATATTTCCCTTGGGGAAATATAATATCAGCTTGCATGATTAATTTCCAGTGTCTCAAGGATTCACTGAAACCCATCTTAAACCTCTTTATGTGATCAATTCTGTTTTATTGCTCTGAGATTTATGCAATAAAGCAAATAAATGGTTGATTTATTTCACTGTTCCACTTGTGTGACAAAGCATAAGAGAGAAGCAATGTAGAGAGATGAAATCAACTGATGTACAGAAAAGAATTTATTATATGCTAATGTTGTTTAGATTTGTGAAGATAGTTATGTTAGATTTTCTTTCAGTGTTTTCTTAAAATATCAGGAACACCAAAAAAGTTATTAACATAAAATTATTATTTTTGCATTCAAACTTGTATATTATGTGTTTATATAGTCCCAATGCTTTAGAAAGTTCAAAAATTCTGCCTTTTGAATGGAAACTAAAGTTTTGTGTTTAGGTCATGAGTGGAATGGAAATACATTATAAGCTTCACAAGTGTTGTCCAAAGTACATGAAAAATGTCATGGTGGTACCATCACTAAGAATGATGGAGTTATCTACTTTGTCCAGAAATATAACTCACAAAAGGTTTTTTAATTCTGTGAGAAAAAATGCCCAAGAATGAGTGGGGATGATCCTTGTCTAAGATAGAAACCAAAGTTAAATCCAGATAACATGAAAGTCTGAGAAAGATACTGTATAAGAACATTTGAAAACCTTATTTTATAGAATGAATGCATTTTCTCAATGAAATTGGTTTTAAAAAGGAATGTTTTTAATAGATTTTTCCTGACTTTTCAGTCAACACTAATTATAATGGGCACTATGGTAGTTGTTTGTGGATACTGAAAAAACTTTTGAAGATAGACCTATCCATAGGTCACTGTCATGGTTTTTACTGATGTCAAAATTGTGTCTGCTCCTCTGTCTGTAGAAGATACTGAGAATCTGGATCCTACAATGTATAGCACATGATAACATGTTTGTACAGAACCTTTCCCCGTTTACAGCCAAAGTCAGTATCAACAAAACTTCAGACCTTACTAGAAATCTCAACACACACCTCCTCACTGATACAAGAATCAGTGGACAACCACGCCTTCCCTGGATGCCATCTTGGCATCTCATTTACTTTTGCCTATAACCTAAGGTGTGGCTGATTTTTTATTAGGAGTAAGGAAGTTTGGCCCAAGTGGTTCTGATGATCATCAGGGATCATAGAACCATAGAATCATTTACGTGGAAAAAGATTGAGTTGAGCCGTAACCCAGAACCGCTAAATCCACCACTAAACCATGCCTTTAAGTGCTACAGCTACACAACTTTTAAATGCCTCCAGGACTGGTGACTGAACCACTTCCCTTGACAGCCTCTTCCAGTGCCTGACAATCCATCTGGTGAAGAATTTTTTCCCACTATCCAATAAAAACCTCCCCTGATGCAACTTAAAGCCATTTCCTCTCGTCTCATCAGTTGTTATTTGGGAGAAGAGACTGACCCCCACCATATTCAAAACCACTGAGAATTTTGGTGTATCTGCTGCCCTTGATAACTACTCATCCACAAAAGAAATGCCTTAAATTTCACCTTCCTTCTTTCCAAGAGGAAAGTAAATTGATTAGTGTGCCTCTGAAACTAAGGTAATAGGTTTTTATAAAGCACAAGAGTAGGTTTTAAATTTGGGCTATTTTCCTTTTTATGATTTTTTAAGCTTGTCTTAGTGGCCAGTCAGTCATGCACCTTTTATGACTTTAATTTTTCATAAGGAGTTACATGATTTCCATTTTCTTCCTTGGAACCAGCTATGTGCCGATGCGGTGGCTGGAGTGGGGGTGTTTTTCAGGGTCATAGGTCGCTTCTCTGTCACCTCCTATCTGTCCTGTTGAGTGGGAATGTTTGATACACTTCATGGGCATTAAACTGATGGGGCAGTACTGGGCTCAAATCAGCGTTAGAAGTAAATTGGGGATTCACTGTCTCATAATTTGAGATAGGCCTCAGTGAGAGGGAAAGCTGTGTGCAGCTGTAAGATGCTATTTAGAGGAACTGTGCCACACATGAACTCCTTCTTGTGTACCCTGGGACTTTACTTCAGGCAGCTGTGTGAGACAGACCAATACTCACCTCCTTTTGTGCAGTATAGCCCATTGCTGGTTGATGTTACATTGCAAAATAAAATTTTAGATGCTACACCCAGTTCAGTGGAAAGAACTAGATGCTGGGGAATTTTAAAATAAATTTGTTTGAAAAGACAGAACAAGAAACTGCTAGCACTTCTTTTTACTGTTTCTTTCCTTTATATTTTCAGGTACTCATTTTTCATGACTACAGGTAATACAGAAAAAATATTAAAAAGATATATTTTCAGATCTAAAAAATATCAGGATCATACTAGCAATATTACAGAGTATACATTAGTGCAATCCTCAGACAGTTTGATACATTTATGAAAGTTTCTGTCGTTTTTGTTGTCACATCTCAGTGTTTCCAGAACATCTTAGAGAGCTTGTTGAGAGCATCTGGCTGAGCTCTAAGGGCCGGTTTGACCTTAGGCATTCTGGTTAGTCCAGCATGCCTACAGTCCAGCTTTGTTATGAGAAACATCTGCAAATTGGCTTTGCTGATTTCCACTCTGTGTCCTACAGCAATTCCAAAGCAAGTTACCTTTGTTAGGAAAAGAAAATTAGGTTTTCTTCTGAATTAATTATTTGTGAGAAACATCTTTGGTGGAAACATCCTTCAAAGACAGCGTGGAGAGTGAGACTGGTGAATGGTGAGGATGAAGAGATGTGCAGTAGGATATCTGCTCCCTCATCATGTGAAAAACCTGTCAGCATTCCTCGTCCCTGGAGTAGACATTCATTCTTCTTGAATCTGGTGATGCTGTATTTATCATATTTGCACTGGAAGGTACCTAAGTGGTATTTACTGAGGAAGTGTTCTATTATGCCAAAGCATTCAAAATGTCCAGAATCCTTTTCAACAGCAACTTAAAGCCCGTGGGGGCTAGAATCCATTCAGCTTTGTCCACTCTGACTTCTTTTTGATAATTCCTGAGGAATATTGCCAGTGGTTGATACTGAGATGTGTGTTTTGTAACAGTGAGGTCAAAAGGTGAGCTCAAAAATGGTTATCAATACATTTGGTGTGGTGATTAAGGCACAAATGTTAATAGAAACAGATTATCAGAGACAGCATATAGAGAAATAGGCTTTCTTGAATGGAACCATGTTGTACTTGAATACTCTAGTGGAATATATTTGTGTATATGCTATTCCTGTTTTATTGATGAGTCTTAAATCCAAGACGGTGTTCGATACATATTCTGCCTAGTATCTTTGTCCTTGTCATTTTATAAACAACATATTTTTTGCCAGTAAAATCACTCAGAGGCATATAATTTTACTTCAGCATACACACTGAAGTCTGGCTACTGTGGCAAAACTGAGCAATTTACTGCTGCCTTGAGGTTAAGCATGCTCGATATCCACTAAGTGTGTGTTCCCTCGCTTAATTCTGATCTGAGACTGATCCCATGCACATTGGAACTCTGGGCTTTTACACAAAGCACTGAATCCAAAGGTCATTTCCTCAAAAACTAGAATGGGAGAAGAATGCACCAGCCATCTTTTTGTAAAAATACCACAGAGGACTCAAAGTCAATGCCAGAATTCAATCTGTCGGAGGTTTCATGGAGTCTGAGTGTTGTTTTGCAAGTTAGCTGCCTGGGGACTAATAGTTCCAGGAACCTCTGAGGATTGGGGCTGTCCAAACTTCTACTGAGTCAATTTATCAGAAGTCAGGTATTCTGCTCTACTTCTCCCTGTGCACACTTTTGTCACATAATACCTGTAAGGCAGAAGATTGTAGAAGATTGGTTTTTTTCAAGGAAGTGGCTCATCTGCTGCAATTTATTCCTTTGTGAGGTAGTTCCCACAGCTGCCACCCTGCCTCCCTACTAGCAGATACAGTGCTTGGTGAAGAAATACAGGCAGGTATCCATGGTCACTGGAGCCTGACCAGGTCCATCAGCATTCAATAGACTGAGGCATCTAAACATGGCATGCTGGGGTTAATGAATTGAACCCATAGACTTAATGGTTAGACCGAATGAAAAATAATTACTGATGAGGCAAGAAACTCATGTTCTGTTCTCTTTTCAGTGTAAGAATTGAAATCTACTTTGTCTCTAGTCTAGACATAAAGTAAGAGAGAAAATGAACACTGAATCTTTCTTGTCATAGATGTACCACTGTGCAGCCAGGAAAGTTGGAAGGAGGGGGGAGAATGTGGAACTGCAACCTAGCACAGAGGATATTCTTTTGAATGGTTCCTTAGGGAGAAAAAAAAAAAAAAAAAAAAAAAAAAAGGCCCAAATACCTACTTGAATAGTTCTTTACTCGTCATCTGATTAAAAATAGAGCTGAATCTGTGAACAGGTTGACATTGTGCTTTAAGACAGTAACCAGAACCTGCAGATTCATACAATTCAGCTAAGTGCTTCTCTGATGTAATAAAATTTAATAAGTCTTCTGTGCTAACCGCCATAGTGCTTTCAGATACTGCACCTAATTATGTCCTTAGTCCCCTTATCTCTTTCTGTGACTGAAAGTGTTACAGATATGTACACCTTATCCTGTCTTCAGAATCCCAGTGCATAACTTTTGAGTATCTGAGTGGTAGCTGTGAACTATGTTTAAGGTAAAGTATGGCCATTAGCTGATGCTGTAGATATTACATCAGACTGTGTGTTTTATTTGTACTAGGAACTGAATTGTGAGAACTACAGTCTTTGTTCCTACAGTTGACCAGTCATAAATTATATTATAGATAATAAAAAGCAGGAATTTAATCAACAATAAATAATTACATTTATTTGGCAAAAGGACTAAGGAGCTTTTTTTTTTTTTTTTAGTTGTCTTTTTTTAAGCTTTAAGGACTTAGCCAAGAGTTCAGTTTATCTTCCGTATCTTGAGATTGGAACACTTCTTTCCCTTAACTCACAAACTTGACAGGCAGAAGTGTTCTGCCACACTTTTCACTTTAGGACACTAAATGTTATATTTTCTATAAGCCAAATATCCTTTACAGAGATGTCTGGGAAATAAGCCAGTTATAATGGTCTCAGGAGAATCAGCAGGATTGCTGAAAAACAAAAAAGTATACATATATTTAAGTACATGAATGTCTCAAATTAGCACAGCAAATGGCAATTGACAGCTTTTGATGAATCTTGGCACTAATTTCTAATCAAACAATGTATGAGGCTTTAAATGATAACTTATTTATCTCTTCATCTACATTAATAAAGATCTGAATCTGTAGCTTCTGAATTTCGTCTGCTTATAATTAATGTCAATTTTTTCCAGATACTGTTTGTGTAGTTTTGGCCTATCAGACAGCTGTATATCTCTAAAGTGAGCCAAGCAGTGTCATTGCTAGGAATGATAGGGTCATTTTCAAGTCACTCTGTTAATTTTGATGTTAAGGTGTTAAATTCCAGTTTATATGTGTTTGACCAAGGTTGGTTGGTCCATCTTTGAGAAAGATGGCCTCTGGAAAATATTGATTTTTTTTTTTCTTTTTGATTTGGAGGCAGCCCAGAGTGTTCCAGATGTCAGAGCTATGACTTAAAATTGTGCCAGATTTTGAACAAAAATTCCCAAGAGCAGAGCTTATTGGGGGAATATGCAGATATTCTGCTATTTATAGAACACTAGTGTAATCAAATGTCAACATAAGTGCACCTTTAAATAGAAAATGGTGGTGAAAAGGTCTGCTATTACACATTGATATAGCTGTTCTGCATTTTGAAAGTCTTTAAGAAGAACAAGTACCACTGGTTAATTAAGCATACTTTATCAGAGTAAGTTTAAAGACTTGAGTGTGCATATATTGCAAAAAGGTAAACCTTCCTGACCTGTACCTTTTAGTCAGATGGTGTGCTGGTGTGGAGTTTTTAAAAGGAAAGGGAGGACATTCAAGAATAATTTCAATTTTTTCTGTCCCAAATGTTAAATCAACAGTCAGATGAACAACTAATCATATTTGTTAAAACTTGGAATTTTCATTTCTTTTTGATGTTTAAGTATTTTAATACTTTTAGAACTTCAAAAAAAACCCTTCAGTTCTATCACAGTGTTTCTCATTTTCATTACACTTATGGCGTTGTATTATGGCCTATCCATAGCAATTATCATATGCTTAATTCCTGCTGATGTGTCATAAGAGAATGTATTGATCCAATCAATTTTTAGGTGTAAATTAAAATTTATAATATATATATGCATATATGTATGTGTGTGTATGTGTGTATATATATATCTGTATATATACATATATGTAAAATAAATTTTAAATTATTAGGGCCTGATGATACTTAAAACTGACTAAAACATTTAGATCAAAGTGTTCCCTGTTTGTGCTGTAATGAAAAGAAGCTAAGCATCAAATGCACTAATTAGAAAGGCGGCTGTTTTCTTGTTAATATCTTAGCTTGAAATAATTTTCACTGGGAAGATGAAAATGTCATTTTATCTTTAGAAGTTGCATAGCATGCAGTTGGGTTTTGGTTTTTTGGGCGGTTTTTTGGGGATTTTGTTTGGTTTTTTGGTTATTTTGTGTGTGTGTGCCTGTTTGTTTGTTTGTTTTTTTTTTTTTTTTAATAAAAATGAACAAAAACCAAGCAAAACCAAGGAACATGATGTTTTAAATATCAAAGAAATAATCTGTGGCATTCAGATTAATTTTTCTTTATAAGGCATTTACCAGTTACATGACTTCAGAAAAGAGTTTCTCTTAGCCTTTCCCATTATCAGTGGAAAGACATAGGTCCTTCCAAAAGATAAGGTTTAATTTAAGTTACATGATTCAGACAATTGTATTTTTTCCTCTAATACTATCAGACTATACATTTTTAGAGCATTTGACATGAAGGCACCTAAAAAGCTGTGTGAACATAGTTACAGTATGTGTGACAAAACTATTGCCACCTCAAAATGTCTATTTTTCCATGAAGTCTCCTTGACCAACAAAACTGTAAGTTAGGCTTTTAAATGCCCAAAGATCAGTGGGATAATATTTGCAGACCAGGTTTTTATTTTTCTATAAGAAGTATTGTCTAGTTTTCACCACAGCTCAATAACATTGTCACACTGAAAATAAGACATCCCAGTCAATTTTTACTAACAAGTAATGATAATTATTTAAGTAATAAATATCAAAATTAGTATTATATACTCATAATAGCACATCTTATTACATACTGCTACTTCTGGAATGCAAAATGAAAAATGAGTTGTTTAACTTTAAAATGGAAGTTTAACTTTACTAAATACCATTTTTTTCTTAAGCAAAATTATTCAAAATAATTTTTAACCAATAGTAATTTTTAACTATTGAGTTTGGCAGTGATAAAAGATTTTATGATCAGAGTATTAACTGTGTATAGAAGAGAGTTGCAGCTAAGCTTTCCAAACAGATGTGACTTCTGGGGCAAATTTTATGCTTTTACCTTGCAAGGTTGTCTTTCAGTAGTACTTTTCTGCCTGTGTTGTCATTCCCACAGTGGTCCCTGTGAATCTTGCAGAATCTGTGGAATACACCCACATTGTCTCCTACACATACCAGATTTCTTCTCCTACTTGAAAAAAAAATTGATTTTTTTTTCCATTTCTGATTAATTAATGAAAAATGGACAGTGTCAGAGAAACACAAACTATTCCTTGCTAATTAACCCTGATACACTGTCATCCAAGAAACTCTCAGCCTAAGCCAAGACCTGTTAAGAGGAGAATATACAAGTATCCCTCCGGCAGCAGAAATTCAAACCATACGATATCATTTATGCACTAGTTCTGTTCTATATGGCATGTAATTCCTGACCTCAATGGAAAGATTGATCATGACTTCTTCCATCTGATATTTATGAAATGTTGCCTAGCATGTCTGGCAGAGTCAGTAATACATTTTCCTCTTTTTCTGTTTTGTCTCTTGTTTCTATAGCATCTGAGTTTTGTGTGATTTCTCATTAAACATTCTCAAGTTTCACCCACGCAGGCCATCTGGACTATAGTTAATATTTTAGGACCTATCCCCTTAACTTCAGTGTACTTTCTTGTAACTGCTAAAACATGGTGATATCTCTTCCTTCTGTCTTGAGAACCTCCTCCTCACAAACCCAGACATACTGGAGGAACCAAGGGCTTGATACTGCCAGCAGCTGAACTCTTTCGGATCTCTTCTATATTTTTTCAAATTTGAAAAAAATCTATGATGAGAAAAAGAAATCTGTGAATTCTCAGCAGCTAAAATCTTACCATAATGAAAGGACTAAAGTCCTAAAACGTAAAATACTTTATTAACAAAAAAGTTTCATGTTAGTGGTTCCTGAAGTTGGTTTGTTGCATTGGATTATGAACACCAAAATGATTCTGAGATGATCAGTGCAGGAACAGTGTGATCCACTAAATGCATTCACTAATGACATTGCCAATACTATGGCTTGATCCCTGTCTTCACCTGAAGCTTATTTCTCTCTCAGGTTCATTGCATTTCATCTGAGTCACTGTTTCATGAACAAGCAAGGTCCGTTCCATACCTATGATTGCAACAAGCATTTTACTCTTATTTAACCCAAAATTGTCTCTCAAATAGCTCAGTCACTTCTGAAATATTCTTAGGGTCTGATGTTACTATTTGTCATTCTGATAAAGTGTAAACAAGCTTGAAAGATAACAAAAGGTCAGATAAATGTTTTTAAGAAAGAAATTGACAGCTCTCGTAATGCTTGTAATGATATGTGCTTAGTGCAATAAGGCACTTATCTGTGATGCCATCCTCCTGATCCTGTATGACATTTCTTTCTTAAGGATGGACCCACACAAATGTTTCATGGTCTGTCTCGTAATGTTGACTAACTGAACCATGATCACTTACTTCTTAAGCACAGAGACTGATCATGATTGGTATCTTATTCTTCTTCCCTGTCATCTGCATCATTCAACCCAGATGAAATGCTCAGTCACAAGGACATGGTTTGGGCATTGATGCATGGCAGTGGGTCACTCATGACTAAATGAGGCCCACTGAGCCACGAGCAGGAGCTGCTTGGAACTTTACAGCTTGAGAAAAGAGAGTAAGGGCAGAATTCAGTTCCCTTAACTCATGTGTCCAGGCCAGCCTAGATGTTCCAGGAATCTAAGATATATTCAGAAGCATAACTTTTAGGTAGCTTTTTAGGTAGCATCTGGAGACAAGGAGAGATACCCAATCTTGTCCAACAGGCACGAATCATCTGTGCTTAGGCGGAATTGAGCTCTAGATTTTGTTGATCCTGACTGAGATCACAATCATCAGATGTAATACCTACATTTAGGTTTCATAATCTCTGAATGTAACCCAAGGAGATTGTAATAATGGGGAGTTGAAGGGCTGTGATGGAAGAGACACTGCGTTAGGCATCTCTAAAATCTGGTTGAGAAAGGTTTTACAAGGTAGGGGATTCACCCACTTCTAGAAGAGGTACATGAGACTGATATCTTTGAAAGAAGATAAGATTTACCTCCTCTCCTGCTCCCCAAAAGTTCTATCATAGCTACTTTTATACAGTTCTGTCTTTTGTCTGTATAAATTTATTGCAAATTACAGAAAATTCCTTGAAGTTTGCCACAGTTTATTTTTCTGCTTTTGTTGTTTGTTTTCAGACTACTGCAGAAATCTGATCACCACAGAACTCCTTGCCAAAATAGCACAGAAACAGGGTAGGGAGAGTAATGGTGATCTTGCCAAAAAAAATTTGATCCAATATGCTGCACAGTGCACAGAGTGCTCTGCCTCAGTAGTCATTGAAACACTCATTGTTTCTGAGCCACTGCATCCCTAACCTGTGTTAGGTTTAAATGTATTTACACTGTTCAGCAGAATGCTACAGAGTATAATGCATTTAGGTGTCTACTATGCCTAAATGCACTATTCTAGGGGATTAAAATTGTTTTAATTGGCTAGTTTGGGATAATGGTCCTTAAATTCCCTGTCTCGTTCTTCTTCCCGGCTTTGCCATTGTCATACACAAGTTAAAACTGGGAGATGAGCATAGGTGTGCAAAAGGATATTTTACTTGGGATTATAAGAATATATTGCAAAACCCCCATAAATATTTCCTGGAGTGAAGAACAATAGTTTGTAAGGTGTATGGATACATTGTCATTAAACAGAGGATCAACATATGTTGCTGTATGCACAATCCCCTGCATCTGCCAATTTTCCCCTTACCCCGTTGAGAAATATCCTCTCCTTCCTCAAACTGCGGCTAAAACACTTTGTTAAGACACTGCATTTCCCACTGTCCTTTCAGAATGTTTAGAGTTGAATGATGGATTGAAGGATCTCTGGAAAACCTTGGGTTTAATCTGATAAGAGAAGGATAGTTGAATTTTTGAAGAATATCCATTTCACTTTCCTGTTGAATCTCACTCTTTCTGTGTTGAGGTGTTTCAGGAAAAGATTCTTCTTGTTTTAGAAAGTGTCTTTAGGGCCAGGAACTAAATCTCATAAACCTGTTAACAAGGATGTAGCAATCTGTTAGTCTAGGACTTTTTTGGGTTTGCACTGAAAGTGAATAGGATCAAGGTTTAAAAAACTGAACTAATTTGTGCTATTACATGCTTGTGTTATTTTCCATGTACATATTAGAGGACTGTCTAAGAACAATTCTCTCTTAGAAAATTTTACCTTCAGAGGATTTTCCCTTCTTTGCAGAGGACGTGAGGACTAAGAGCAGTAGTAGACTTTCTTTTGTTTGCATATCTACCTACATTTGAGCTGTGTTGAAGACCACACTTGCTCTTCTGCTTTCAGTGGATGTCTGTGTGTTATTTCTTCAGAAAAATGTTATGTATGTTCTTGCTTTTGTTTTCAAACATCTCTGAGAGAATAAAAATGCTCTTGCATTCTTCTTACCTGACATATGTATTCCTCCTCTACTCTGATTCCCTGCAGTTGTCCACTTCCTACTTTGTCCTCAAGTCCTAGACAAAGGCTAAGCACAGTAATTCCAAATACTAAAATTTATTTCCCATACACAATGCATTTATAAAGATTCCTTGTTAGAAGTCATTTACAGTGCTACATTGCTTTCTGGAACGATGTGAGATGTGACTGCTTTCTTAAACAATAAATTGTCAAATTGAATACATAAAACAGACGAAGTTTCTCACTGGTGAACATTGACTGTGCAGTTCCTTCACTAGCAGTTGAACTTCCAGTTTTAAGCTCATCCTTTTAAAGTTAGAATTAGCCCTCTTAATGAATGAAATATCTGAAATATTCCATATAAAAGAATGTTGCCTTTTTGATGTATTATTCATTTAACTATTTTCACAATCAATCTGAGTAAAACACTGTTCCAGTTTTTACTAAGTGTGCGACTAACCTTGCTTAAGTCCAACTACCTGCCAATGAGATATTAGTCCCAGAGGTCCCTGAACACTCTTCTCATTTTAATTACAAAAGAAAAAGTAATTTTTATATTTGTTTGTGGACTTCAGCACTGGCTGATACTCTCTTTTGGATTTTTCTTTCCTTTTTTTTGCATGATGTAGACTAGTGAACTTTAACTATAGACAAGATTTTTTTTTAAACTTTATACTTAAAAGTCACATCACACTCTTAATGAAAGACTCTTCTCTTGTGGCAATAAAAGCATTATTTTATGAAAGATCATTGTATTTAATAGATTTATTAGGATACAAATATTTAAGTCACTTTCTTCACAGGAAGGTTTGATGTAATTAAGCTCATATCTTTGTTAAGATTTCTTAATCTGTTAAGAGTGTGCTCTGACTATAGGTATATAGGTATGAATATTCAGAACTCAGTATAAATTAAGTTACTGCATTTAAACAAAAAATCAATTCTTAGATATATTGGTGATTTAATCCTAACCTGTCTCCTACCTTAAAGAAAAGTGTCTCCTACCTTAGAGAAATGGTAAACTCAGGTTATTTTTTCCAGTACCCTGAGGAGATCCCATGGCTATTCTTAGATGCTTTCAATTGTGCTAATATTGCAGTTGCTTTTTATTTGAAGAGTAAAAGGGAGACAGAGAAGTAGTAAATTTTCAAGTTTATAATTCCATGCCAGTTGCAAATCTTTCTTAGTTATATCTGCTAATAACCTTCATATATGTGCACACCTCTAACCATTTTAAAAGAGCAGAAAAAAATCAGATAAAATTGAGTTACTTGCTCAAAGTCTTTAGCTGGAGTTATTTTAAAGGGATTTCAGTTTTTAGCCAGCACTTGAGAGATGAAAACACACTGCTTTGCATTATTTTGCCTTACAAGGTGTGTGATCCTCTTCATTCTTCCCTCTTTCCACCCATGTTGCTTGAAGGAGCTGATTTTAGACTTTCACAGCGGGGCAGAATGAGACCTGCCTTACTCCTGTTAAAGCTCCATAACAGCTTTAACTGCTACTCTGGGTAAAAATCTCCCTTGATCACCCTTGTGTCCAAGGGCTTTGAATGGTCTGCGAAGAGATAGTCTTGCTGCAGTCTTTCTCTTCTAGACCAGTGTTGACCTGGGAGTGCTGGTCAACAGCCAGCTGATCATGAGCGAGCAGTGAGCCCAGGTGGCCGAGAAGGCCAATGGCACCCTGGCCTGGATCAACAATAGTGTGGCCAGCGGGACCAGGGCAGTGATTGTCTTCCTGTACTCTGCACTGGTGAGGCCACACCTCAAATCCTGTGTTGATTTCTGGGCCCCTCACAACAATGAAGACATTGAGGTGCTGGAGCATGTCCAGAGAAGGGCAATGAAACTGGTGAAGGGTCTGGAACACAAGTCTTATAAGGAGCAGCTGAGGGAGCTGGGGGTGTTTAGCCTGGAGAAAGGAGGCTCAGGGGTGACCTTATTGCGCTCTACAAGTACCTGAAAGGAGGTTGTAGAAAGGTGGGGCTCAGCCTCCAAAGTAACGAGGGACAGGACAGGACACAGCCTCAAGCTGCACCAGGTGAGGCTCAGATTTGTGATCAGGAGGAATTTGTCCACAGAAGGGGATGTTGGAAATTGGAACATGTTACCCAGGGAGGTGGTGGAGTCACCATCCCTGGAAGTGTTCAAGATAAACTGGTCGTGGCACTTAGTGCCATAGTCTAGTTGACAAGGTGATAATCAGTCAAAGAGTGGACCTGATGACCTTAGAGGCCTTTTCCAACCTAAATGAGTCTGTGATTCTGCCACTTCCACTGCTTTCCTTAGCATATGCTCAGATAAGCTGCAAAGCAAGCTTGCATTATTACACATGCCTAAGGGTGAGCACTTAAACAGAGGTTACCTACATGACCCAGGTTCAAATGTATTTCAATTGGTTACAACACGTGGTTCTAACATTTTCATGCATTGTAAGGATTATCTAATTATGACAACAGTCGCACTTCCTTCACTGCTATTAGTTATGAAGTAATAGGCAATTCAGAAGAAAAAAGGAGTGTGTGATCTGACCCAGTGTATTCCAAGATCTTGTAAGTTTAAAAAAGGTAATATGAGACAAAAAGAATTTTAACAGAAAAGGAAATTAATGATCAGGATGATAGTCCTGGCAAATGGTCAGGGAAAGTTGAGAAAATTTGACTAGAAATGTTATTTAAGGGGAAATGAGCCTTTCTGGATTTTTTTCGACACAGGTTGTTATTAAAATAATTGTTATTGGGAAAAAACCATCTTTTGCAGAGTCTCAGATTTGGAATAACCACTTCTTTCTGTGTCAGGTTTGAATAGTGGAAGTGAAAAGAAACAAACAATGGGTGTTAAAAAAAAAGGGCACGTTCAATTTGAAGGTGGCTAATAATGGGATTTTGCTATCTGTAACTCAGGAATGCTACTTTGTTGGTGTGCACCACAGGATAGTATACCTCCATATACTCTACCTAATACAATAGACTTTTTTTAATAAATATTCATCCAGGAGCACAGACATTAAATTTTTTCAGTCTTATAACTCTTAGTTCTGTGGGTGCTGGTTTGAACTCTGAAATTGTCCTTCCTGTGGCTGGCTCGGTGAGACAGAATACAGCATTAAGTAGGGTAGCTTTCATGTTTCTTTTTCTAATTTCTAATAGCTGCAGATACTTTAGAGTTAGATTAACTTGTCTTTTTTTTCTGAAGACTAAGCAATTCAGTTTGCATATATGAACAGCACAGAGAAAGGGAGAAGAAGGGAGGGTAACAAAATAAATTTTCAGGAGGGACTGTGGGAGTTCTTATGAATGCAACTGGTCATCACTACTCCTTGGATCATCACCAGAAATTTGCATTTTTATTCCCATAAAGCAGGAAGTATCTTGCAAGGCAGTGTAAGGTTTTTCTTGGGCATTTTAATGCCTTTACATCTTTCTTTCTGCATCTTACATGCTCAGTTTTTTAAGGACCTTGAACTGAGAGCCACAGAAGTAGAGGGGAAAGACATGCTGTTTATCTGACTTGCAGTCAGTTGGTAAAAGGTTTGGAACTGTTTCTATTATGAGTAGATTAGTGAGTTAGAGACTGGTCCAACCTGCATGTAGCTCTGTGAATTATCTTTGTGCTAAAAGAACCCAAACAAAAAAAAGCCATTTTCACTGATGAATGCTGTACAGAATCCTAAGACTTGCAGAGGCATAAGACTAGTTGGAAGTGTAAAACACACAATTTAAACAGGTAGTTCAGCTGTTAGGCAGCACTGACCCATCTTTAATATGACCAATTACTTTTTAGGTATCCAGAAAATTTCCATAAATCAGTTCTGGAAACATGATAGGTAGTTTGGAGTTGTCATCACAGAGTGCTGATGTGACTGCAACAAGTAGTCATGCAAGAACACTTGGCTACTGTAGCAAAAATAACTTTGCTGCACTCTGACTTTTATTTTTATTCTAAAGACACAGTGTGAAAAACAGATAAAACTGCTAAAGTTTTATCAGGCTTGACATGGAATTGTTGGTATTTATGTGGATTCCATATAAAGTAAAAGGTCAGGACAGACGTACTTGAAACTCAGTCCTAACTCTGAAAATATTTGCCACTTGCAGTAAGCCTGGCTCAGCTTTCTGGTTTGTGATGAGAAATTTAAACATTTTTGTCACCCAGTTAAATCCTAGGTACTACACTCAAAGAAAGAGAGATTTTTGTGTGGGTTTCTTATGGTGGAAAGCCTGTGTAAGTCAGCACAGTATCATATATTTTTATCTTCTCAACGTGACTTGCATAACTTTTTTCGTTTCTTCTTGACCATAAAAATGAACCAATGAAATATTTTATGTGCCGTTAGGGCACAGTTGGAGATAGACTGACCCTTATTCTACTCCCTCGAGAGGAAGAGAAATTAAGTGGACTATGTTATAATTGCTCTAATAAGCCAAACCACTCTCAGGACATATTCAAGCCATCCAAGAACAATAGTAAGATATATTTTGTGATGTGAACTGTATTGTTCTCTATGCTTTGGATTATTGAGCATATTCCTGTGGAACACAGAGGGGCTTGGGCTTCCACCATGTAAAAAATCAGAAAACTTACAGTAGTATTTTAATGTCTGGTACTAGATAGATGTCCTCTCAGTATCTCAAAGTTGAAGAAACTCAGACTTACAGCCCAAATATTTGCCACAGAATGTGCTGTCTGAAGCACTGGGAAGAAATTCTGATTTCACTGAAGTCAGCGACAGACAGATATGTGCATTGGTACCTAGAACTGTCATGAGTTCTATGCGTGAACAGAAAAGAAAATGTTGTTCTGTGTGAAAGGCACTATAATTTGATGCTGCTACAAATTTCCTAAGTGAAGGGAAAAAAGGACCAAAACAATGCGAAAACAAATTTCCCAAGCTTTGAAGCAATTTTATGTAAGTAGTTATTTAATTTATGGTTATTATTGTAATCTGATGACCTAATTAATATTCTAAAAACTATTGCCAAACTTTCATCAAGAGCACCATTTTACTTTAAACTTGCCAGTCAGGGAAGTGGTACTTCTCATGCATTTCTCTTCACGTTTTCAATTCTTAGAGAAGTAAAGAGGGAGGTCAGTAGAATTGCCACCTTGGGCTTCCAGGGAGCAGACTACAGGCCTTTCAGTTTGACTTTGGTGCCAGGGAAGGTCACGGAGCAGATCATCTTGAGTGTCATCCCGTGGCACATGCAGAACAACTGGGGATTCAGGCCCAGCCAGCGTGGGTTTATGAAAGGCATTGACCTGCTTGACCAACCTCATCTAATGCCAAGGCAACCTACTCAGTGGATGAGGGAAAGGCTGTGAATGTTGTCTGCATGGACTTCAGTAAAGCCTTTGACACTGTTTTCCTCAGCATTCTCCTGGAGAAATTGGCTGTTTGGATAGCGGCACCCTTCACTGGTTAAAAAAAAATGCAGGATGGCTGAGCCATCCAGAGAGTGGTGGTGAATGGAATTAAATCTGGGTGGCAGACAGTCAGTAGTGATGTTCCCCAGGGCTCAGTACCGGATCCAGTTCTGCTTAATATCCTAATCAATGATCTGGACAAGGGGATTGAGTGTATCCTCAGTCAGTTCACAGATGACACCAGGCTGGGTGGGAGTGTTTATCTGCTGGAGGGTACAAAGGCTCTGCAGATGGCTCTGGACAGGCTGGATCAGGGGATCAAGGACAACAATAGGAGGTTCTACAAGGTGAAGCGCACTTGGATCACAACAACTCCATGTAGGGCTTCAGGGTTGGGGAAGAGTGGATGATAAACAACCCAGCAGAAAAGGACCCGAGAGTGCTGGTCGACAGCAGCTGAACATGATGTTCAGTGTGTGCCCAGGTGGCCGTAAAAGCCAATGTAATCCTGTCTTGTATCAACAACAGTGTGGCCAGCAGGACCAGGGCAGTGACTGTCCCCCTGTACGCAGCACTGGTGAGGCCACACCTCAAATCCTGTATTCAGTTCTGGGCCCCTTACAGCAATAAAGACATTGAGGGGCCAGAGCCTGTCCAGAGAAGGGCAATGAAACTGGTGAAGGGTTTGGAGCACAAGATTTTTGAGGAATGGCTGAGGGACCTGAGGTTGTTTAGCCTGAAGAAAAGGAGGCTCAGGAGAGACCTTATTGCTCTGAAAGGAGGTTGTAGAAAGGTGGGGGTCAGTCTGCTTTCCCAAGTAACAAGTGGCAGAATGAGTGAAATCAGCCTCAAGTTGCACTGGGGAGGTTTATATTGGATATTGGTAAAAATTTCTTTCCTAAAATGGTTGTCAAGCCTTGGAAGAGGCTGCCCAGGGAAACAATTGAGTCACAGTCCCTGGAAGTATTTAAAAGATGTGTATATGTGGTCCTTATGGGCATGGTTAAGCAGTGGAATTGCCAGTTCTGTGTTGCACTTGATGGTCTTATAAATATTTTTCAACCTAACTGATTCTATGATTCTATTTTATGTTTTGAACTATTACTATAAATAGTAAATGAGTCGTTTTTATTTTTTTTTAGGATTCCCTCTTTTCTCTTATTTGATCTGTCTGTTTTTCTGGGGAGTGATTAATTTACCTGTAATGAGGAACGAAAGGGAAAAAACAGGAGGTGGGAGGGTAGGTGTGCATTCTCTTCCTCTTCTCTGGACTCATCATGCCCTCTCTTATTTTCTGTCTCCTTTTTATCTGTTATTCTTATTACCTATCTTACTTCCTTTTCATGCCTTCATTAATAAGTGATGTTTAAACTTCCCTGGCTAACCTATGCATTTTTCCCCCTTTCATTTCATTTTCTCCTGTCATTGTCCAAAGTTGTAAATTCACCTTCTGTTCTCTAATCTGTTCCTCTTCCTATCATCACTTTATTTCAAGCCTGCTCTATGCCCTTCCTCAGCATTTTTAAAATGCATAATTTTCTCCCCTCTTCTCGTCTTCTTTTAAAGTGTTAATACCATATTCATGCAGCAGGGGTGTTCAAAGTGGAGACAGGGATAGCAAGGGAGGAAGGAAGCTTTTATCCCCACAAAATGACAAAGCAGCAGGAATCTGTGAATGTTATGTTGTTGTACCTGAATTCTCTCTTCATCCTGGGACCAATATGGTAGAGAAGTACACTATGAAAACACTGAACATGCAGTCCATCAGCAGTTTACGCTGTTGCTTTTAGCTGTGGGCCATTCCAGCACAATAAAGGAAAGATGGAGCTATGTCAAGCTAATTCTTAACACATAGTAGTTTACTTTCAGACCTAATAAACCATAAATCGTTTGCTTTGTGTCTTGCAGCCTAAAAAGTATTACTACCTTAAAAGTTGTGTTCTTTTCTAATGGGAAGGAAAATAGGGGGCATAGCAGAAAGCCCAAGAAAGACTTTTAAGGGGAAAGAGGACAATTAATAGAAGCAAAACTTTAATTTCTCTTGCTGAAAGTATATTTAAGGAGGGGAATATATCACAATAATCAACGAGGTTTTTTGCCTTCAGCCTGTCTGAGGCCATGTGGTTTGGAGATCTGATCACTAGTCCGAAAAGAAAAGGCTGTTTGCAAGATTTCTGGGGTGTTTTTTCCTGGAAAAGGTGAGAGGACAAAAGCAGAAATCTGTGACATACCCTTTATGCCTTGTAAGGAAAGTATTCATCTATCTGCCTCTCTCTCTCTCTCTTTCTTTCTACATGCATATATATAGAGATCCATATGTTTCAAGCTGCCACTAAATTGATTTGGAGGCAGATTTTTCTTTCATGTACTGCTCTGAAGATTAGGTTAAAAATGCAATATTTAATATATGGCTTAAAACAATTGAATTGGATTTTCTTATTTGTTTTGCTCTTTTACATCCGCTGTTCAGTATTTTCTGGAGTTTTGCATGGTATTTCCATCAGTAATAACAGTTCTGACTATTTGGCGACAGAACAATGCCAAAGCAGAAGGTAGTGTTTGAAATTTCAAACAGCATTTTGTAACAATCATGCTTGCTTAATACACTCCACATCATTTTGCCTTATACAGCATCTGTGTAATTTTTAAACCATTTCTAAACTCATCTTTTGGGTGAGCATGAGTAGCTGGCTCCTTGTTGCATAAATAAGTCATTATTTTCTCATTTGTGTTTGTACTGTCTTCCAGTACTCTTGATTTCTTTAATAGTGTGAACTTTGTTTCTCTTTCAAAATTCTGCTTCCATTCACTTTTCTTTGCAACAGGTTCATTGAGCAGTACTTTGCCCATTTTTATTCCCTTGTGCTTTGTTGGATTTTTTGGTTGTTGTTTTTGTTTTTTTCTGGTGCGTAACTAAAACAATTTTCTGACTAAATTGACTATTAATAGCCATTATTTACATTAATTTGCACTTGTAATAGCATCGCTAGAGGGCAGTATTGATTAAATTAGGCACACTCTAGTGCTCTTTGGAAACTTAACTGCAGAAAAGCCTCCAGTACAAACATCTTTGCATTTTTAATATATGATCATGGCTTTCATGTCCATTTTTCATTACATCTTATACATAAAAAGTAAAAGTGATCTTAATCACCATGTGTATTAGACATTGTTGTAACTTTAATGTGTGTAAAAGAATATTCTGTGATTTTTATGAAAAAGAATGTGCATGAAACTTAGTAGAAAGTAGATGGCTTTGAAGTTATTGTGAATTATAATTTATAATTTATATTAATGAATTTATTAGAAATAATTACTAAAGCATAAACTTTTTATAATAAAATATAAGTTTGTTCATATGTTTATTCTCAGGAAAAATGCTGTGAAAAATAAATATCTTCTAACTCATTAACTGTCTCATTGAAAAATCTCAGTACAGTGTATTTTATAATAATGTACAGCAAAGATAAGCAGAATTGTAAATTAAGACACTGACTCATTTGTTCTTATTGGTTTACAGGTCTCCTGACAAATGCAGCAACACAGAATCCTCGTAGGAGTGGTTTAGGCTCTCTGTGAGCTACTTAACTTAGTCAAGTTTCACTGCTGTTGATCATCATCCGTTATATGTCATCAACTCAACTGTCTGTTTCTCTGTAACTCATGAAT
Source organism: Dasyornis broadbenti (assembly GCA_013397935.1). Classification (NCBI taxonomy): domain Eukaryota; kingdom Metazoa; phylum Chordata; class Aves; order Passeriformes; family Dasyornithidae; genus Dasyornis; species Dasyornis broadbenti. Next base: position 1,714,294 of record VZRN01006529.1, on the reverse strand, counting down.
GACAGCATAATTCCTCTGCATTATGAGCTAAAGTTTGTTCTACCATTCTAAGGATCACTGGACTAAGGAATATAGAAAAAGAGATATGCTTGGGCATTAGCAATACAAAAAAGTTCATGGTTAACCTTTCATCTGCGTTATACACCACTGCTGGACTTGCTGTTACCTACATGTTTCAATATAAAGAGTCTGCTACAATGAAGAGTATCATCCCAATCAGCCTTAGAGAAGACTGTTTTGCCTATGGGAGGACACTGAGGTGCAAAGGAGAAACTCTTCTTGTGCCCTGAACTGTCTGAATTGCTTTTATTTTCTTATACTCTCAGTATTTACAATAGACCAAAGAGCAAAATCTATTTTAAAGTGGACACAATCTTACTCTTAACAGAGTTATGTCATTAAATTGAAGGAGGTCTCCAAAAAGACATGATTCCAGCTTTCACAAAGCTGAAATGTTGTCCAGCAGAAGTCTTTATGGAAAGCTGAAGTAAAAACTAACTCAGAGACCAGCTCTTGAAATGCCATGTTCAAGAGAACATAACGGAGCACTGAGAGAAAATGACCTATGTTTGAAAAACTTGGACAAAAATGAACACAAACTGTCTACACGGCACCTTTATTCCTCTGTACTTAGATTGACTTTCTCGTACTAAAATCATTTTCAGTTTTAACCAGTTAAACATGCCTCTTCTACAGTTCCATTTTTGATAGTTAAAGTTGGATAATACAGTATTTGCAAAGAGCATGTTTGGTCATCTGTGGCCTATGTCTCATCTGATACACCATTTAGCACCAGAAAGCAAATTAAAGAGAAAACAAAAGTAACACTTGTTTGAAAGAGATCATTAAATGTATTTTGAAAAGCCTAAAGTTATATATTTAACAGTTTTTATATGTTGTATATTTGTAGAAAATCCTATTTAACAATTAACGTGATAACTCTGACAGTCATGACGAGTGGTTCAGAGTTAAGTTGTGTTTTATTACTTCAGTTGTCTCTGAAGTGACCAGTGTCGTTTGCTTTCTTCCATTGGGACATTCTGGATGTAAAGCATGACCAGAGAGGACTGTGTAGAAAAAGCAAAGAATAATGTTGTTTATATTACATAAATGCATTCAACCATTGCACTGTTGGAAGGCATTTTTTATTTTTATTTTATTTTTATTTTTTGTCTTTATGTACTGATAAAAATATAGTGTAAAATATTTTACTCATTGCTCTTCATAGCGAAATATTCCTTCCTTCCTTCCTTCCTTCCTTCCTTCCTTCCTTCCTTCCTTCCTTCCTTCCTTCCNTTTCCTTTCCTTTCCTTTCCTTTCCTTTCCTTTCCTTTCCTTTCCTTTCCTTTCCTTTCCTTTCCTTTCCTTTCCTTTCCTTTCCTTTCCTTTCCTTTCCTTTCCTTTCCTTTCCTTTCCTTTCCTTTCCTTTCCTTTCCTTTCCTTTCCTTTCCTTTCCTTTCCTTTCCTTTCCTTTCCTTTCCTTTCCTTTCCTTTCCTTTCCTTTCCTTTCCTTTCCTTTCCTTTCCTTTCCTTTCCTTTCCTTTCCTTTCCTTTCCTTTCCTTTCCTTTCCTTTCCTTTCCTTTCCTTTCCTTTCCTTTCCTTTCCTTTCCTTTCCTTTCCTTTCCTTTCCTTTCCTTTCCTTTCCTTTCCTTTCCTTTCCTTTCCTTTCCTTTCCTTTCCTTTTCCTCCTTCCCTCCTTCCTTTTATGTAAGGGTCAGTTTGAAATGCTGTTCCTTGATCCCATTTTCAGTGTTTTACCTCATTGTTAGAAAGCCCACTTTTTCAGCATTATTGGTTAGCGAAAATTTAGCAAAAACAGCATAGACAAGGGAGAAATGATGACAAAAAAGAAACAAAACCTTGTTCCCTTTTACTGTACCTTTTGGCATATAAGTTTGGTACATATTGGTATGATACAATCAACAAGGGAGCTTAATTTCTTCCTGGCAAATGTATAATGGTTTCAAGTATACTACCTAATACTCCAATTAACTTTTAGTGTTATGCTAGTTCTATTCTACTAAAGAAAAATATTTAGAGATTATTCAAATGACCATAGATGAAAGGTACAAAAATGAAAAGTTGATTAAAGAATTTTTTTAAAGCCTACTCAAACACTGAGGCTTATTTAATGCAGAGGTTGCAGGAAAATATGAACTATGGATCATTTTCTCTTCAAGTAAAATAAATATATACAAAATTCTTATTTAATCATAGGATTTTGACCAGTATCAAAGTAGCAATTAAAGCCCAGCCACTTGTAAAGTGTTATGGACTGACTGCACTATAAATGACCAATGTCAGGTTTAAAATGTCATGCAATAAATGATGGTAAATACATTTACTGTACATGTAGACCTCAAGAGCCTGATCCCTCACTCTACCAACTCTCTGTTTTGATTTATTTTCAAGGGAGCTTAGTAGCCTTATTTAGTAAACACAGAAACAATGAAAGATGTTACATCAGTTTTGTTGCTTTACAGTATTCAGTTTTGTGTTGGTTCAGCTAAATTATGAAAAATAAAGAAAATCCTTTTATAAGTGAGACTTGTTCCTGAGCATGACATCACCAAAGGAATTTCACCAGACAATAATTAAGGTGGGAGCACAGAGAGGAAGATGGAATTGGAAATTGAGGACATTAATTGTGTTTTGAAGTTTTACCCTTCCATTTTCATGTCTTGGGGACCTTCATTTTGGTGTGCTCAGTTACAGATCATATTAAGGTCATTTATTTTCTGGAAACTGGATCCTCTAGGAACTAGAGGATCTAAGAATGGACATCTGAAATCTTTACATCTAAAATCATACATTCCAATCAGTTCTGAATATGCAAGCTTATGTCTTTGTTTTCTAAATACTTTAATTACTAAAAAAAAAGGGTAGATGTACATGGTTATAAGGTCTACTCTGGATAAGAACTATCAAAGAAAAAAGATTCTGATTACTCTTCAGAGATGCATTCTAGTTGCTGAGTCTCTTGTGTACAACAGACACTTCAAGGCACTTAAAATGTGTTTTGTGCTTTTCCGTCCTCCCCCAGAATGTACAGTTTTAAACAAACAAAATATACTGGCTGCCTTTGTCACTGTGAATTACTACTCTAAGAGCAGTGGTGAAATGTTTCTCTCTCAGGAACAATATATTTTCAGAATATTGTGAACTTTAATTTTATGAAACTAAGTTACATAAAAAAAAAAAAAATTGTTTGTTTCTTAAAGTATTTTATGTGCCTCTTCCAAAGCAGAATTTGAAACACAGGGGAGAATGTCTTATTTGAATGCTATTAAATATCCATCATTTCTCAGATTGCACATAAGTAACTTTTTCAAAAGATGCTTGAAAGGGAACAGAATAATACCTAAAAACACATAGTAGACTAATAAAAACAACCTCCAGAAATGCAGTAAACCTCTAAAAATTTTTTGAAAAAAACTTTCATGTAGCTTTCTGTTAGTCCAGGCAAGGACATATTTAAGTACTGCTTTTAATATCTGGGATATCAAATGGAGCAAATATTAGTACACCATAGGAATCAATGTGACACATCGTTCACCAATTTCATAATTATGCTTTTAGCCTTTTTTTTTTTTTCCTTGCCAATTCACTTCTTCTTAGCAGCAGCTCAGGTTTTATGTGGTATCCTCAATCATTCACTTGTTCACTGAAATTGTACCCATGTGCTGTTGCATAAATCTTTAACTCAGGCACTTACTATCTCACACAGCCTACTGATCATAATCCTGATTACCAATTAGGGTTTCCAGAAGAAAACAAAGAATTCAAGACTGTGTCTGAAAAGCCTCAGCTATGAGGAACAGTGGAACTAAAAGGTGATAAATGATTGGTTGATGGGAAAATCACAGCTCTGACTGCCTGGGCAACTGAACTAGTGGTAAGAAAAAATGAACAAGCCAGCACTGCATGTAGCACAAGAACAACAACAAAAAAAAACAAAACCAAAAACAAATAAAAAACCAACCAACCAAAAAAAAAACCACACACACACACACACACACACACACAAACAACCAAAAACACCCCAAAAAAACCAATAAACAACCCCAAACCAAAATTGAAGTATTTATTATATTTATTCAAGGGAGAAAACCCGACTCAGAATCAGCTCTTTAATCACATTAACCTAAATATAGGCAGTATCTTTTTCAATTTAAAGAAAATACATAAGAAGGCATTTCCTTTTAAACATCTTTGTATGATGTATACTAAGAATCACATACACATGAGTAACAACCAAAGGCAGGAATGGGTTGATTTTTTTTTTATGACATCACAGAATTGATCCTACATTGAAGTAATGAATCTCACACTGGGTTTAGGCAAATAAAGATGGACAGAAAGCACAATATTCTACTTCTGATTTCAAACTGGGGCTTGAGTAGAGAAAGGAGGTCAAGAAAGAAACTGAAAAAAAAGCAACCAAGACCAAAGAAGGATATTTTTTTTTTTAATTTCAGAGTATTTAGTGTTTAATAACTGCTTTTTAGTATTCAGTACATGCTAGGGGAGTCAAAAAGAGTATTATTTGAAACAGGGAAATAAGAAAGGAAACATTATTTTACCTGCAGAGATGAGAATTTTACTGATAATGTGGTTATCTTCTTTTGAGATATAAATCCCATTAAACTTAGAGACCCATGGGTAATATATAAAAGGCAATTCTGTCACTTATTAAAAATAAACAAAAAAATGGAAACTAGACTAAAAAGTGAAAATAAACCAGAATAGACAGTGACTAATAATGAGCCATTCAGTGGGAGGATCGACACAAGTTCCTGTACCGCTTTTGACTATGAATGAAATATGAATATTGAGATTGCACAGTTTGTTAGTATCAGTAAATTACAGAAATTAGTGAAGATATGGGAGGCATATGAAGATATGCAGAGACAAAATGGATAACCAAATATTAACAGAAAATGGAAAACTGAAAATCAGGAGTGTCAATCTATCATTTCTAACACCATCAAAGTAATTGTGGCTTCAATTATGTCAAATTTTAGGAAATATGTGAAAAAGGACTTCTGCTCTTGAACTAGATACTAATGCTGGTTCCAAACTATTCAGTGCCTAGGTCCAGTCACTGATTTCATATGGTAATCCTATGTCAGTTATGCCTTTTCAGAGCTCCAGCAAGCTACTGGAGTACCCTTATAGATATCTGCAATCACAAAGCACAATGTACTCATGACACTGATGTTCTCTGCATCTGGCTTGGACAGACCATGACCACAATTTTCTAGGTTTTATGTTGCCAATATCAGACTAGTGAAAGTGACACTAAAACACTATATTGTGCTGCAGTGATGCAAAAAGACCTGTGCAAATAAACAAAGTTGATAAGCATATAATTAAAAACAAGTTTTTCTAAAAATATTAATAAATAGCATGCAAAGAACAGCTAGAGTAAAAAAGACAAAACCACACAAGGACTGTTGTTGTAAAAAAAATTTAAAAATCCAACCAAAGAAATTACACTCCAAAATCTAAAATGAAAATAGAAAATTTCTGCAAAGATTTTTGTTTAGGAGTAGAAACTCCAAAGGTGTTTATGTTAGGAGTGTAGGGTCTGCCATAAAAGAAGGGAAAATGTTAGCATGTGCAGACAGCAGTTCACATTATCTAAGGAGCTTGAGCACTACCTAAAAACCATTGTATAAAGCACTGTGAGCAAGTGTCTGTCTTCCTTCACTGCGCTGGAAGAAGCTGCTGTGTGTATTTCTATGTACCCAAGTGGAGAGACAGGTGATTTATTATGGGTTCTCACACAGGTATAACAATACATGTCACCCACCTCTGGCAGAGGCTATAATAACAGGAAAGGTTGACATCAGCTGCCATCCAGAATTTTTTACTGAGTTGTGAAGCTGCTAGCAAAAATTGGTTAGTAGAAGCCTGAGCCAGCAGTTAATGTACAAACACATTGCGCAAAACAGCTCACAGAGCCTCAGTGGCAGTAAAGAGGGCCTTCCCATCACAATGACTGAAGCAAATACAAGAGTCATGTATTTCCTCCTGTGTATGCAGACAATCTCCACATGGATAGATGAAAATCCATGTGGGCTGCTTCTGCCCACACTCTTCATTCACTTCTACAAAGATGTATTTAAGCAGCCTCCAGGGCAGAAATTCAACATGGACTGCAACTTTATGACATATAAGCCTAAATGACATGCTATTAGAAAACAATAAAAAAGTATATTAATGCTTGAAGAAAATTATGTTTAATTTGACACAACTTACAATTTCTTCCTCACTGAAGCCATGTAGTACTTGATTTTCTCCACAGACAGGTTTGTTTCTTCTCAGAATTTTGAAGAGAGCAACATGACAGTGATAATGTAACTTCCAGTTCATGCAAAACAAGTCAAATGAGAGTGAGCTCTGGATGGGCAGAAAATCTAACTGAATGAATAACAATGACCTCACTGTGCACAGAAAACTAACACCCCCCAAAATTACATAGATAATTCCTAAGTAGAGTAAAGGGCCACACCTTTTTCTTGATAAGGAGGCTCTTCTAGGAACTTACATGCATTGCTTCTTCCAAACCAGGAATATGGAAAAGTTGTTGTGAAATCTTTGCATGTAATTGTATACAACATGTTAGAGTTTCCTGCACTTCATTACTTGTTCTTCATGGATTAACGAAATCTTACCGGAAGAAATCTTTATCACTGGCTCCATGGCAAGGCCACTTTGAATCATTTAGATGGTAACTGTAGTCTCCTCAAGCAGTTTGACAAACTCAGCAAGCTCCCTCTCCTCTCCTTTTCCACCCATTGGTAGCAGCCTGTAGTACTGTGCAGACATACCCACTGCAATGGTTACCAGCAGTCCTAAAGGAATTATTTTAAGGTTGGTCATCCTAATTTAGCTGCTGGTGTGGGTTTGGCAGTCTGTGGTGCAGTACCAACTAAAAGCCCAGCCCATGACAGACTCTAGCTGAGCACTTCTTTGCCAGGTGGCAACTGGGCCTCAGGTTTGCTACTCTGAGGTGATTCTGTATAGGCTGCATATTCTGAAATCACTGCAATTTAAATGGTTTTCTGAGAAGAACAGGTATGAAGAATTTCTTCAGTATCTTCTACAGTTAAAAAAAGAAAATTTTGCTTTTTCAGAAATCTTTTATCATTCTGTTACTGTCTAATGAAGAATTAGAAATACAAAGTCTAGATAGATGCGCAGTAAAGTGTGTTGACTTTCTACTTGTAAAGATGTCTTGGGCCTGGAAACAAGGCAATAATCTTGTAAAACCACTGTTTACATAGAACAGTATTTTTCTGTGCTCCAAAACCAGTTTTTCCTCAAGAACAAACTTGAACTGGGGGTGAAAATATTGCTTCTCATTCCATTTTTTAAGATAATGCCTAACTTGTGTTCATAGTTGAGATGTTTCCCAATTTTAAACATTTAGTCACTCTGTGAAATAATTCAGAAGTGTGTGTCTAATGATGCCATCTGGTGACACCTGTCATAATGATTTCTAGCTTTGTCTGTTATTTTTCCAAACACAGTATAAAAGCCATAAAATGGCTTCATCAGATAATCAATGCTCAAAAGAAATATTGCCATCTACAAGGAGGAGTATCTTGCTGAGACTTCTAATGTTATTAATGAGAGAGGTATGTGTTTGAGGACAATCCTGCTTTCACTGTACCTTATAAAACTTCCTTAAAACAAGGCACACCTCTTCTAGGGGCATGAGGAATGTATTAATTTCTTAGACAGTGAGTTGGCTGCAGGGAATATTGCTGCACAGTGATCTATTGCCCAGCTGTAGCAAGGATCCAAGGCAATACTGTATTTCTATATTCATTTCACTGAAAGGTTTCCCTTACTAGAGTACATTGACCAATATTTCAGTCCTACCATGAGCTAAACCAGCATTACTGCTGTACTGAAGTAATTAATTCAAAATATAAAAAAATAAAATAAACATACATTTATTTATTAAGAAGTGCAGAAGAGAACTCTTACAGTGACAGATGACATTAGCCTATAAGCCTTTATAACTTACACAGTAATAAAATGGGGTTACGTTTTTGAATTAAATTGATAACATGACCAAATCGATTTCATTAGTGTATCTGTCATATTTGCTGTTAATGATGGCTAACAGTGGAATAGAAACTGACAACAATCCCTGAAAAACTGTGCAGATCAAAATTATATTATACTGGCATTCATGAATTTTAATAACCTTTTTTATCATGAATTTTGAACTCCCTTTTTAAATTTGAAGCTCACAAGAAAGAAGAGAATTAAACTTTCTACACCTGTCTCAGCTCCTATTATTTCTATTGTTACAAGTTAATAGGCTCAAGAATAGAAGACATTTCCACTAACTAAAACAAAAAAAAGTCTTGCTTGAGAGTCTCTTGTGAGTGCTTATAGAGGAATGGATATTTCTCTGCTGCTAAAGTGTTGACATCAGAGTCATTTCTCCTGAATGACTAGAGAGCTTTAGGACACCCAAACTGCTGTTTAGAAGATTGTTTGTGGAAGATGCTATTCGTATTAATAGACATTGGTACTCTAGTGTGTAACTCCCTTTAATGATAATGGAAGTTCTGCAAAAATCTACAGGACAATATACCTACTGCCAGGGACATCATAACTCTCTAATCCCATTAGCAGGGCTTAAATAAATGTGAGTTAAAAGTGTACAAGTATCGAAATGCTCCACCTCACAGCACCAACTGAGAACATCAAAATGCCTGTATGTAATGAGACACCTTGACCTCTCTGCTACTTGAAAATGCGGTAAGATATTAAATATGTGTCATATAGACTGAAAGACCAAATACTCTTTCCTATTTCAAGTCCCTGATTACAACTCCTTTCTTGGGTTAAAATTATGTGGAAAATGGATAATTACAAAGGAAAAACTGGAAGACAATCTGGGCATGGGTAGAGGACAACTTTACCTTAATCATTTTATTAATAATTTTATCTTAAATATATTATATACATGTATATGTGTATATACAGTGAAGGACACTGTGCCTGGTTTGAGCTTACTTTCTTTCTTGCTGTCATAGCTGTTACACTCAGGAGCTATGATAGCAACATTGGTAAAAAGTTCTGAAATTTAGTCAATAGAGCTCAGGTGGTACAGGGAGAAATAATTAATCTTTCGTATGTGAGGGTTGTTCTGGCCTTTTGGAGATGCTGATCTTTGCAAGAGACCTTTGTCTTCACATCTTCTATGCTACTGCTAACAAAAGTTGGGCACTTATAGTGAGATTCTTCCTGTACTGCACAAACTGTACATACTTTCATAGGCTGCAGACTCTTCACAGAATCTTTCTATCTGCGTGTTGACAATGTATTCAAAAATATTGCTGCTCCTGGTATTCAAGGTAACTTTATTTGCATTTTATACGTATCATGGGTTTACCTTGGCCTGTAGCCAGATGGCTACACAGCCTTGCTCTCAACTCCTGCTCCTCAACAGGAGGAGAAATGGGGAGAAAATGAGACAGGCACAGGGAGATAACTTACCAATTAATTTATGAGAAATATGGACTGAACTCGAGACAATCCAATGTATCAACAATTAAAATAGGTGTGGATAGTAAGAAAAAAAGACAATATTTAAAGATCACCTTCTCTCTTCTCATTTTCCCAAAGTTAAACTTGACTACTTCATTCCAAACTCCTCCTTCTCCTTCTGTCCTCAAGAAGCACAGGGAGGATGTGGGATGGGAAGAGAGTGATGGGTCCATAACAGCATCTTTGCCGCTCTTTCCTCCTGAGACTTTTCCTTGCTTCAGCACAGTTCCTTCCAGTGGGCTGCAGTCCTCCACGGAAAACCAGCTCCATGTGGGTCTGCCACAGGCTACAGTTCCTTCAGACCATATCCACTGTGGTGGTTTAGGAATGGTATTCCCTAATTAATTTCTCCCACTAAAATGCAAACCACAAGCTTCTCCCTTTCCCCCATCCCCTCTGGTGAGAGAAACAAAAGAGAGATCCTGAGTTGTGCTAAGAACAATTTACTGGAAACAACATCTAGACAAGAAAACAAAGAGGAACAGAAACAATATTAATAACAAAAGTAAACAAAAAGAGGGCGATTTACATGCAAAAGATGCTCACTGACCAACTCAGCACCGCGTGACCCCTGAGACAATGAACAAAATCACAGCAGACCCTCCCCATGCCATCTTTTTCTTCACGACCAGCAGCCACACTCCCCTCCTGAGAAGTGAGAATCCCTTACTTTCCCTCCCTGGCAGTGAGGTGAATGGTATAGAATAACAACCTCCACACACTCACACAGCTCCAGCCTCCCCCCTCTCACAGCGACTGTGGAAAAACTCAGTGTCCTGGCCAGAAGCAGGACATCCACCTACTCCATCCAATGTGTCATATCCCCAGGCTGCAGTGGGGATATCTACTCCAGCACTGTCTCTCCAAGGGCTGTAGGGAAATACCTGCTCCACCATGAGTCTCCTCCACAGGCTGCAGGTGAGTCTAATCTCTGGCACTTGCAGCACCTCTCGCCTCCTTCTTCATTGACCTGGGTGTCTGCAGAGCTGTTTCTCACAAGTTTTTACATCACTTTTCACTGACGTGCAGTGTTTTGACCTTTCTTAAATCTGTTTTTCCAGTGGTGCTTCCATCTTGGCCAAGGGGCTCAGCTGGGCAGAGCTGGCCTGGGGCAGCCCTAGATCCTCCTCACTGAGGCCCCTTTTCTTTTTCCCTTGTAATTGTTTGGGGTTTTTTTGTACACTTTATATTTTTCGTCATTAATTGCAATACAGGGAATTTAGTCTCTAATCCAACACATTCTAATAACAACTGTCTTAAAAAAAAACAAAACAAAACAGACAACCGCCCCCCAAAACAACCAAAAAAACCCAAACAAAAACTCCATTGATCCTCAAAGCCACTTAAGCCACAACTTTAAAAAAAAAGTTAATTTTCAACCTACAGACATAAATGTAAAAAAAGTACAGTGCTGTTTCTTAATAAAGCTGCTGAGGCCTGAAGGAAATTAGGAAATAAGTAAATTAGTGAAGCCAATAGAGCCTGACAAGACAGCCTCCTCGACAATCTCCTTTAGGAATGAGAAAAATTCCCTTTTCCCAAGTCTCTTTCATCTCCTGTCTCTGGGGATAATTGTATTTTCAGTGGATTAAAAACGGAAAAGCAAAGCCTTTGACATTGTATTTGCTCCCTTATACATCCAGCCCTGAGTCTTTAGATGTTCTTTGACTGTAGATGGCAGGCAATGGAGAACCCCAGTGCACTTACTAATACAGATCTGCAATCCATGACTTTTCAGAGGCTTGTGTTTGCTGAAGAGGAGCCACTCCATTAAGACTATTCCATTCAGACCATCTCACTGAATTTATTTTAAGGTTTAGTACTGCTGCCCATTGCTCTATCGATATTCTGAGAAGTCAGTAGCGAAAGGTAGTCCATAACAAAAATCACTGAATGATCCTCTTTCTATCTTCTTCTCCATCTCCTCCCCTCCTCCAAATTCCTTTGTAAGACTTAGGTTAGGTCTTGCTTTGGGAGGAAGGAACAGAGAAACAGATTGCATGTTACGTGGAATGGAGTACAATGAATAGTGCTTTAAATTGAAAAAAAAAAAGTGAATTTGTTGTGTCTCAAGAAACTGCTTTTTCTTTAACTAGATGGCCTTGAGCAGGAATCTTTGTAACTCATATATGTTTGGCATGCTGAGTTTTTTTGATCCATCCTTTCATGGTGGAGTGTAACCCACTTTTTTAAAAAATAAATATCCAGTTTTGATGCTCTAGTAGGAAATACTTGGAAGGTCTGGCAGCAGCATGTTTATGCAATTTTCTTCAAAGGGAATACAAATATTATTATATCTTAAAAATCAGCTGACATTCACTAACATGTATGTCTTTCGGCAGAATAGCTGAGCTCGGCAGGGACTAGGGGAGATTGTCAACTACAGCAAGTTTCTCAGGACCTTGATCAGTCAGGTTTGAGTGCGTTCAACAGTGGAGAGTTCACAACTTCTCTCAGCATTTTATTCCACTGTTTGATGATCCTAACGGTAAATAGTAGTAATGAAAGAGAAGTTCTTGTTTTAAAATTGAAATTTATGTTCTTCGATTTCCCTCTTGCCACCACTGAGAAAGAGTATAGTTCTTTGCTACCACTACGCCACTGCACCAGTACCTAACAGAATGGGAAATCCAAATCAGTAACTTTAATTACATGTAACCTCATGTTTCATTTCACGTGTATACTTTTATGAATTTGTTTCGAACAACATTGAAGTGGTCTTTTGAGATTAACAGAGCAAAGTGATGTGAGGCGAGCCAATCCAGAGCTGTCTCTGTGTGACATTCTTGTCTGTCTGCACCAAACTCCTGAATCCAGGCTGTCTTAATAATTGATAACTAGGATCACCTGTGTCCCAGGAGCTAGCATTGTACCCTATGTAGTGTAATTGCAGTCTCACAACACAGATCTCTTGCTAATAAGCCCTTTCAGATGAAAGTGTGCAGGGGAATTATCCAGACTGCTCAACTGCTCAGGGCTGCTGCTGTTCTGGCAAAACGTAGGAAACTGGGATCAGTAATATGTTGATGTGGCCTACTGTAGGAGAGAGCTGGTTTTACAGTCAGAGAGCAGTCCTGTGTGTCAACAGATCTAAGCTGAAAAACTCTTGCTGTACTCACATCAGCTTTGTGCATGATAATTTTGTGAGGTACCATTGCGTGTGTAAAATGAAGGGGCATGTTTGCTTGTTTGCAAGGTATTGGCTTGGCAGATGCTGATGCAGCTACAGTGACAACCATGGCATAACAAAAGGACAGAAATCCTGACCTAGTGGTGCCCTGGTTAGTGTGCATTGTCTGCATACTTGGAATATAACCTTGAACAACACATCCTTGTATGTGTTTCTTTACTTCCCTTACTTAAAAGAGAGGTTAGTATAGTCCCTCATAATGCATCCAAAAGTGCATTCCAATTTTTTAAAAATATGTTAATTTTTAAGATAATTTGCAACATGACTAAGAGCATATATTTCTAATGCATAAAATTCCCAAGCACTCAATTTGGTTAATATTTCAAAATATACATAGATACAGTTCAGGCCATCATTTCATGCATACTGTCACAAGATACAATAGCATTGTATACAATCTAAATCTAATTAAAGGGTATGCAGGAATGAGAAAGGGATCAATATCTAATATGGTTTTTTCCATCTGCTTTCCTCATCACTGCTAACATGTCAGAGAAAATGCCAATAATTTGATCTCATGCATGTGTTCTGTTGCTTTTCCACTGATACACACAAGGTCAGTTGTGATATGGGATGCTCTAAATTCTCAATTTAGTTCCCTAATTAGTAGGTGGTTATGAGACAGCATATTCAAAAAGTGACAGAGAATATAAATGTATCTCAAATACTTACTGTGGGATATCTTTAAATAAAATACATCTTTGATTTCAAGCATAGAAACATCACCTGAGTACCTGGAAAAATGTTGGACAGTTCAGGTATTAAATACTTGTTGGATGTTTTTACATTAAAGGCATCTAGAAGCTGTCACTTTTATAATAAATTTCCATGAATGTAGTTTCACATTAAATATAGGCAAACTCTAGTGGAAATCTTCCTGTGGTACAGCAGTCTTATTGAGAAGACACGAATGTGATCATTTTTGTTCAAAAAACTTGCAGTTGACAGTCTTGAGAGTGGTAATCAAACTTTCCTTCATGTTAATATGAGTTTTAGTTAGACTGAGCTCTTATCCCAATTGTGCAGAGGCTTTTACGATTGTTTCATGTTAAACTGTTATTAAGGATGAATTGTGGTCATAAAGAAACAAGAAATATTATCTGCAGTAAAATTATTTCCTCCATTTGCATTTCCTCCTGTTCCTCCAGTTTGAATGCCATCCTACCTTTAGACTGTCAGTGATTCTATTCCCTCAGCTTTAAAAAGTCTTCACTTTTTTTAACGCAAAAGAGCAAACATTTATTGAATGACGTGCAATGTTTACTGAGAATTAAAATTATCCCTGGAGGGCAGGATATTTGCAAAGAAATAGAAATAATATATGAAAACCAATCAAATGTTATAGAAGCTGGCTGACTGTGCCTAAAATGTCTAAGACTTTGTATTAATGGTTCTGAAAAGGGCTGGGATTTCATTCTTCAGTTTAGACTTCCCTTAACTCATTAAAACCAAGATTAAATGCTTGTCATAGTAGAGAAGTTCTACACTGAGAATAGGAGTAGCACTAAAAATGGTATGCCAAACTTTCTGTGGTAAACAATCCATGAAAGGCAAAAGAACACAAATAAGGTGAAGATCAATATAAAAATATAGGAGTGTATGGAAAATTAATCAATCTGTTTTCACAGTAAGGATACCATCTACCCATGAGGTTGTAATGGGTATGAAATAATAAAATGCACCATTTGACTTTATTTTCTTGTAACCCTGGCCTTCAACAAAAATTTTATAACAACTTATTTGCAAACTTATTTTATCCTCCATGAAGTGTTTTTACAATAATTTCAGGTGACTGCATGTTTCCTCTTTAATATTTTCTACTCTTGTACTGAACTCAAACCAATCATCTTAGAGAAGGCAAGTATATACCCACCTTATGCTTCTTTTCCCCAAATGCCTATAGAACATACTGACTAAATTAGTACTTTACGTTCTTGGTGGAATTTTTATAAAAAAAATAAATAAATATTGTCATTTTAAAAAGTTTTGCTCCTGTTATACCTCAATTTCTGAAAAAAAATAAAAGTCACTCAAACAATGCTACTCTGAAATATATTGTGTTTCAGTAAATCTCTTATGGATGTAGCCTAAAGCATTGCAACTGAATTAACCTTTAAAATTTAAATACATGGAAAGAAAACTAAACATTCACACTGTTAATATAATGTGACGGTTGATGTATGTGAGGTCAGTGATATAAACCTGAAAGAACTAAGTAAAAATAGGAACCATATGATATGGCATTCATATAAAAGAATTACAAGATAATGGACAGAGAAAGGTCTAGTGGGAAATAACTGATAGGCAAAGTTTGTCCTATCTAAATTTATATGCCTAGAAGTTAGGCATCTTGAGTGGGATTCTTTTGCCTCAGCTTTAACTGTCTTAAGCACTTGGGATTTTTTTCAGACCTTCCCACATTGTTAGTGGAGAACTTGTAGGTACTGTTAACAGTGTCCTGAGAATAATTTACCTTATCCTAAGGGAGACCCCAGTATTTGGCCCTGTGAACTGCTTATAAATCACTAGTTTAATTTCTGTTGACTTATGAAAGCTTAAAAAACTATGTAGCTGCTTGCATTCTATACTACTAAAATGAGGCCACAATTTGCCCATATTATAAGCTGCTTACAAACTCTTTTACAACCAGTAAATGAATTCCAGAAGATAAGTAATGTATTCTAGTGTAGGATACGTGCCAACGGCCAGAGAACTGAATCTCTCTAGAGACTATACAGGAAGCTTAAGCGAGTAACTTAAATCAGATATCTTGCTTGCGTTATTTGTATTTCTACATTTCAAGACTGGAAGGTGAAATAAAGCAGGACAATTCTCTTCTGCATTAGCTCAAAGTGTCTCAATTTCCATAAGTATGTACTTTGCTTTATAAGGTAAAACGTTATGATTCTGTGTTTGGCTTTCCTGACTAGTCTCCTTTACAATGTTAAATGGATGGTATATATACTATAAAATATAGAAAGTAATCCATGACTGGTAATTCTTACGGTGTTTGGGTTTTTTAAAGCCTTGTAAAATGAAGTGTACTTTTATACCCATGAAATTCATGAGGCACTGGAGAAGATAGATTACATACAATACTAATTTTATCCATCCAGCAGTTCAATTAGAGGAGTAAAAAGGATAGTATTCTATGTGGAGATGCTGTAATTCCTTCCACTGATCTCAGAGGGGCTGAGGATGGCTAATTTGTTTAGATACAAAGCTGGAGTATATGATTGTTTTTTCCTTTTGTTAGTGTAAACGTTCTAGTATAAGTGGTTTCCATAGAATTTTAAAGGTGAAGGATAGATTTCTGAGCAGCAGTGTGTGTACACATGCATGCACACACACACACACAGGCCCCAAACTCAGCCTCACAAAAATCTCTTGTTCTGCTCTTGTAAATGACTTGCATAAGAATGGTGGTGGGATTCTAGTTTAGTCCACTGAGTGTGAGGATACCACAGGACCATTGACCTAGAAGTATGAAGTATCTTTTTTTGCCTTCATAATGTTAGTTTTTCAGTGTTATAATAGCGACAGAACATACAGTCCCAAACCCTGAAAAACATTCACATGTGTTTTAGAACTATAGAAGCATTGCTGCCTTCAATAGGAATACTAATGCTTCCAAAATTGAGCAATTGCTAAGACCTCAATTGGATAATAATCCAACAGATGATCATGAAAAATACAAACATCTAGTCTGACAAAAATTACCTCTTTTCTTTCCACTCTCTCTTTCCAGCCAGCTGTTGAGCCATAATATATCAAGCTAACAGGAATGACATTTTGTCTTTTATATCATTGGGTCAAATGAGGTAAACTTGAAATACATTGGAAACATCATTGGACTTCACCATAAGAGTCTTCCATAAGTTCCTATTCCTTCTAAAGGCAATGGAAAAAGTCCCACAGACAGCCAAGGATGCTAGCCTTTCACTCTCATGCTCCGTGGCTTACATGTGAATTTGTGCAAATGTGTTATATAATCTAATGTATAATCTGTGATTCAAACAGAAACATAAAACAATCCCCTCTCTCCATGAGTGTTAAATAGAAATGTAGATCAGAGGCTTCTGAATCAAATAATTTATGTGCTTCTCTCTTCGTAGACTGAAATAAATGAACATGAGGTCTAAAGCTTCACTAAGGTGTTGTGATTTGAGAATAATTTATTGTGTAAAAGGGCAACCAGTCAAACAATGTTAATTATAACACTGTTAAAAGCTGAAACGCTTAAATCTAAATCATTTAAAAGTTATGTGATAGATATTAAACACCTCTGAAAAGGAAAAATGCTATAGGCAAGTGTTCTTAATAAGTCTAGTTTGGTTAATTATTGCCTGAAGCATTTCTGAACTAATTATTTACCTCCAAAGTGGGCTCCATGTTTTCAGCATTGAAGTGCCAGATATTGATTTTCTTTAATTGTCAGGGTATAGTACTAGACAGACCACACAAAGCTGAAGGTTAAGCCATTTATAGAAAGTGATAGCCAGGTCCTCCAGTGTCACACACTGCATCAGTGTAAAAGGGAGACCAAGGCCCTGAAACTCGACGCTTTCAGGGAAAAGGATTATTTGTCTCTGTCATCTACTCTTTATGGTTCATTTAACATCTTAGATAGCCTGTGTAAATTAAGTGTGTTTAGTAGCTGCCTAACTTCCAAGTCCAAGAGCGTGTTCTGTTTAACAGGGGAACAGGAGTATTTTATCCTTCTATTTAAGAAGATGTACATGGCTCAACAAATAATGAATTTTGAATTATTTGTTAACTTGTGTTACCATAGATGGCTTAAAAATTACTTCAAGATGCTTTTTCATTTTCTGCACACTTTGCCCCCCACCACTTTTTCAGTGATTGAATATATATATTTCACAAACGTTATTCATGTGAATTTCTCAGTCAGGTCTGGTTGCTTACAGAATTTTTGCCTGTCTGGATGGATGTAGGTTTTTTGGCCATAATTTGGGATGTTTGAAATATTACAAGCCCCAGCATACTTGAAATCATCGTCATCTTTATATCTCATCAAACCACATGTGATGAGTGGACAGGCATTTGCCAATTGGCTAGATCTATTGCAGCCTACTGCAACATATAAATAATAGAAAAGACAATAAGTGCAATACAGTCTCTTATTTCACACCATCAGTGCCATCCATGCTTATTTGAGTTTATAAATAGTAAGAAAACCTTTTCCTTGTTTTGAATTCTTTGTGATCTGTTGCATTTTTCTTTGGTTCTTCAGTTTCCGCTTTGTGATTTTTCTCTTCAGTGTTGATTAACTTGTGCTTAATCTTTTCTCATTCATGCTCTTAAATTTTATCTCATTTCCCAGCTATTAATTTCTATGTCTTACTATTTTTGCCACTTTGCCCCTCTCTTACTTAAGCTCAAGGACACTTACAGGAATAAAGTGGCATGCCTTGTCTGGGAGCAGGGGCTGTCCCTGTAGGCTGTCCCTCACGGTGTGAGACATACCACTAGAAGATGATTTGGTTCTTAGGTGGGGTAAATTGCCTTCTGAAGGTTCCTATCTCTAATTTGGTTTTCTGTGGAGGGAGCCTAGAGTGACTGATGATCCTAACTTAGCAGGCTATCTCAAGTTAAATGGAATGAATCCAGACCTTGTTAATCTCACTTTTTTTCTTGTTATAGGCCTTTTTCCCCCCCTTTTTTTTTTTACCTTTCCTTTCTTTCCCTTTTTTTTTTTTTTTTTTCCTGCCTTCTGCATTGCCTGCCTTCGCCTGTGTTTGTTCCAATAAGCTCAGAGGACA
The DNA here is from genome assembly GCA_013397935.1 of Dasyornis broadbenti. Taxonomy (NCBI): domain Eukaryota; kingdom Metazoa; phylum Chordata; class Aves; order Passeriformes; family Dasyornithidae; genus Dasyornis; species Dasyornis broadbenti. The sequence continues at coordinate 1,695,741 of VZRN01006529.1, read as the reverse complement.
GAAAACCTTAACAGCCCACATGCCCAAACTGGGCACCATCATCACTGAATTGAGGTTTCTTCAGTTCCTAAGGAGAAAGGCACACAGAACAATTCAGATCACAGATTATAATGCCTGCATCTCTTTGCTGGTAGCATATATAAATACTAAAGTGCTTGTGATTATGGTTTAAGCAGAGTATTTTGATGTGACTAATTCCCACCCCAATTGTAATGGCACTTATTCTCCTGAGCTGTATTAAAATGAAAAATTTGTTGAAGAAAATGTATCTAATCTCTACCATTTAAGTTTTAACCAGTTCCACTCTTAAAGGGAAAAAATCCCATGTATTAGAGATACTGTATTAAGAACTAACACAATAATTTCTATAAATAAATCTAAACAAATACTCTGCAATGCATTTCCTTGTTAAAGACATGGCATCTAAAATAACATATGAACATGACAAATTTTGTAGAATATTTTCCTTAAATAACGGCTAATCAATTATTATTATTATTATTTTATTTCTGCCTCACAAACTCATTTAATTACTGGTTTTCTTTCCCCATCATGTAAGAGTAAAATCTGTTAAAGGAGACTTCTATCACAAAACATGAGCTTCATTAACCATACATATATCCTTCCCTCACCCCTGGGATTTCTTTTACTTGTCAGTGCTGATAATAATTGAACCACTGTTTTCTTTTGGTCATTTTAGGACTTTTTAATAAGAAGATACATAGTAAACAGGAAAACACTGCATAAAAGCAGTCATTCATTCTTTCTCATTCCTTTAAATTGGGAAGTACAGATATGTTTTATGCTCATAGCAATATAACAAAATTGGTTTTGTTACAGTTGTCAGTTATCTGTTCTTTGGAATAGAAAATTATGAAAAGTATATATTTTTCTGTTTGTTTTGGTGTATAAAATATGTTTATGTGAAAAAATGTGCTATGTATAAAGCAGGCTGAACTCCAACTGAAACCCCAGGGCCTATTTTGAAAAACTTTGGATTTGGTTCTAATTTTACTTTTGAATCTGGGGTCCATCTTGACATTGTAGTGCATATGTTTGTGTAAATGGAAATCTATATACTACTATATGCTGAAATTACAGCATCTTACAAAATGTTGAGTCTCCTTAGTGGCAAACAATACTGCCTTTGACACTTGTTCCGCAACTTCTTGAAGATTAAATTAAAAAACAACAGAATGGTTTTTAAGCATCTCTTACGAGTTTATTGGGTTATGGAGAATGTTCATTGTTCTTAGGTTTTTATTATAATGAAAAAACCAGATCTCAGAGGCTTTGATTTGTCCTATACATAGTATGAATTTCCTTTCAAACTGGCAAATTCAATGTAAGTTCAGCTTTTTTTTTTTAATGTATTCAAGCCTGTTGATTTCCATTCTCTTTCAGTGAGGTACCCGCTATATTCTCTTACAATACCAGGCTTAAGAATTTGACGTGCTCTATTACAAAGCGGTGATATAATTGCAGAGATTGTTCTCATATAAAGAGTTGTTTATATATACTACTGAAAAAAGGTGATTTCTGTCACTCAACTCTTTAAAAGGTTTCAATAACCTTATGAACCTCAGTAAAGAGTTGACCCATCAAGGTCTCATGATAACAGACTTTTCCTTAAAATGCTTCTAAAGACTAGTCGTCGTTCTATTTGCTCATATACTGGTTAACAAAAGCATTACAAACTGTCTCACATTATCAGTATATATAAACTAGGCTAGATATGGCATGATAGTTATCAAATCTGCTAGGTGCATATTGTTGAGAGTATAGGCTTTTGTTTTCTTTTTAGTATAGTATAAAATAGTATATAAAATCCTCTTTCTTGACCTTTGAGCAATTGTTTTTGAGAAACTACAGTAAGAAACATGAAGACTACTCACAGGTACTTTCTTAGGGAAAGATTTTATCCTAGTTGTGAATTAAAGTGTACAATAATGAGGTTTCAGATTGCAGCACAAATATTCACATGAATATATATAAAATACCCCAAATCAACAAAGTAAACATCACTGTTTTCTTGGATATTTCATTTTCTGTTACTGGGTACTGCACAGTGTGAAAAGTGTTTGGGTTTGGCTCTCTGTTGTCATGCTGATTTGTTGCGTGGGTAGTCAAGGCAGGTTTTAATTTAGAAACAAGGGTAACAAAGTGAATATGAACAACCAAGAGACCAACCAATTGCAGCAGTCATTCAGGAAAAAATAAACGGAAGTGAAACAATCATGAGTTGCTCACCAACAGTTTGGGACTGGAAAAGAAGCAACATCCAAATGAGTTATCAGTCACAAATATTCAAAACATGAAGGCAAAATCCCTCCTTCCACCCCCAAATATTCTGTTTCTTTTCTCTGCTATTTTATGAGGCATTCTTCTCAGAAACTTCCTGAATTTTATGGACATATTTATTCTTTTCCCAGCACATTCTTCTTCAAGTATGCAATATAGCAGGAAATTTTATTTTCTTTTTTTCTTTCCTATTTTTCAAATCTAAAATAATATAATTCATCTTTGAAGAATATGTGTCTGGGGGTTAGGACATAACTTTCAAAACTATCTCTCTACTAATACCCATTAATTCTCAAGAGCTACAGTTGTTCAAAAGACAGAAAGCATTTTAATAATGTGAGCTAACACTGTTGGAAAATTTTTGAAAATTAGTTGATCATAAATTCAATATTAAACTTTAGATCAACACTACCTGAAATAGATATTCAAATTAACAATTCAAAACCAAAGGTTAAACTTCTTTCCCCCGCTATTTCTTGTCTACTCTTCATTATCTTATTTAATTTCCATTTAATAGCTCAGCGGTAGTAAAGTCTACATCTTAAAATGTTACTTTAAAAATAAAATACAATTCGACCTTCTTTGTAAGTCTTCCACTTGTCTTATTTTCTAGTGCCCACCTTATTTTACACCAGAACTAAGGAGTGATTTCTTTTTCTAACACTAGGTGGCATTGAATTAACTGCTGAAGTCAGTTCCCAGGAGTCTCAAACATTCCCGGGTCTTCAAGGGCCTTTTTTTCCAAAGACACTAAAACTAGAGTAGGACTAAGTCAAGAAACAGAATTTAGTTTATTTTTCTTTCATTGTAAGTATACACAAAATAAAACCAAAGAGGTAAAATCTTTCTAACCTTCATTCATATTTAGGAGATCTCAATGGAAATAAATAGGGAAGAGGTAAATGTAATTATTCTGGTGATGAAGTTTTCTCTTTAAAACATTTAATTGAAAATATGTATGTATTGTGATGCCTTTCAAGTGTGTCTGATTCTACTGTGATAAGGCTTCAAGGTATCAACTTTATACATAATCAGATTGAATTCTTAAGTGCAATTAGGGAAATATAATAACATCTTATAAATTTGTTAAATGAGAATTTGTAATATTTAAAGCTGCTGACCTGAAAGATCCAAAGAACTCTGAAGGTTGCTGTTCACTAATGTGGGTCTTGGCATGCAAATAATTTGTCTAATTTTTTTAGAACTCACTTCAGTTCTCCTTAGATATATGTTCACCACTGCAAAATATACAAAGGATTTCTTTGGGAAATTGGGAATGACATTCTCGTGTTTGTGCTTGTTCTTCTGTTACTGACTGTGGCGGATTGACCTCGGCCAATTGCCAGATGCCAACCTGGCTGCTGTTTCACTCCCCCTCCTCAACAGGACAGGGGACAAGATATAAAAAGTTTGTAGGTCAAGATAAAGACAAGTGGACTACTTAACAATTTCTGTCATGTGCAAAAGAGCCTTGACTTCAGAAAACAAAATGAATTTTTTGCCTATTAAAGCAGCACCGTCAGTTCCTCTCTGCTGCTCCTGGTACCCTGAGGTATATCTTGGACCAACAGCCTGATTGCGAGTGAAGTCAAGATTTGGTCAACAGAGGAACTTACACATTCTCACGTTTATTTAGGGAGTCAAAACCACAGGCTAGTGTAGAACATGACATTTCAATTAGGTGTAGCTGTTCTGTTCTGCTCTCTGCAGTTAAATAATTCAGTATTGCAAGGTAATGCAATAGTGATTTAATGTATAAATGACGTTTACTTCACCATAATCTCCTTAAGATATTTATATGATATATGTTTGCTTTTGTCGACTAGGGTTGTTCTCATGAATTTCATTCCACCCTTTAAGAGAAGCCAAAATAAAAAGAAGGCCATATCAAAACAGCGGAATATTAAGACCTTTCAGATTTAGCTCTAAGCTATCTCCTGCGTTAGTATAGCTCCATGAAATTGTGTCTGCTCTGGTCTTGAAAGCTATATATCCACATTAAGTTACTACTGAGGATAATTAAAGGATGAATGCATCCTCAGCTATTCTCACAGTTATGGAGACATGAAAAGAAAGGCTTACTGTTACAAAGGGTGTGATCGTACATTCTTCAAAATATTGTTTGACAAGGGAAAAATGTAGAGACAACAAATGCTAGACTCTAGAAATGAAGTTAAATCAAATTGTTACAGAAAGTAATTTTGGAAGTAAAAATGTTTCACTACTTGTTTTAAAACAGGTATTCACAAAATAAAAAAAAAAGGAAAAGAAGATCTGTGTGTTTTGTAATTATGTGCCACCTCATCCATGCTGATGAACAGAACAGAACATTTGTTAACAAAACAGTCTCTTGCACTGTGTACTCAATAACAGAGTCTTTAAATGTGTAATCAGCTGTATAAAGCAATGAGAAGTGAATTCTTAAACACTGAACTACCAAGATATGTCTGGAACATGACGTGAAACTACATAATGGGGTGCGCAAATGTGCCTTCTTGCACACACACGGTTTGTTTCACTTGGATAAGGGAGTTAACACCATAGCTGGCCTTATTAACATATTTTCTGAGAGCTGATGGACTCAAGCTAATGCTTGGCATAAGCTTCAGAAGTATTCTAATTTGTGATGGCAAGCAGTACCTTTCAAGTTGCTGATCTTAAAGCCAGGATTCTTGAAGTAAATAATGAAATGTGCTTTTCCATGTTCCTTAAAAACCTGTGTCAGTCTTGTTATAGGGAGACACTGCCTTGAAGAAACTCCAAAGACACATGAAATATTATAAATATTACCTAGACACAATGCAATAATTATCCAAATCCATTAGAATTATCTCTGTCTTTTCAGTAGTCTAAGAAAAAAAATCTTAGTGTACTATAAAAGCAATTTTTAATTTACAGCTATGCAGTCATTGTTCTATATGTATAATAGAATCCATAGATCTAAAGAATATTGCAAATGTTTTGTACTGTATGCATAGTTAGAAAGCTTGTGCCAAAAACATGGCTATTATCTGTTCAAAATAGCATATATGTGAAAACTATATGCATATATATATATACTCTTCCCATTCTTTCTTCACTAAATGTACACAAAGAAATGTGAGAGACTTTGCAGTTTTGCTACATTACAAAATGTGCTCTTCATAATGATTGGATAGATTTTATGTTTGAATTCTAGTGGGTATAAACAACATGAAGATTTATAAACAAATGTCATTTAAAAATAATATATAATATGTATCAACACTGGCTTAAATCTATTTGAAATTTAGAAGAATCACATAAGACCATAAAGGAAACAGTATTTCCTAGCAACTATATATATTTCTTTTTTTTAAATAGGTCTGCTCCAAAGTGAAGGATAGTAGTATATTATATAGTCTTTATACTGTAATCTCTCACTGCAATGGAGTTTTCATGTTTCACCAACTTTGTTCCATGGAGTTTTGTCTCATTCCCTTTTCTCTTTGCACTAAATCTTGTTCTTCTTTCACAGCTTTAAGACTTTAATTGAATTCAGTGTCTCCTTCATACTGCCATTCTTAGTACAAACCACTGGTCTTTTATTCCTGATGCTTTGTCCTGCTTTGTCCTTGGTACAACCTCTCTAGTTTGATCTTTTTAACCAATGTTTACAGAGCTTCTCTAACTTACTAGAAACAATATATTCTACCAGTCCATAACCTATTTCAGTTTTAATTTAGGATATATGAAGAAAAAAGGTATTTATTTGGCTATCAGTTCAAACTCGCTAGTGATTGTTGATGAAATTGTCATTGCAAATGTTCTTGTATACTGTCCATGCACAGCCCTGTAGGTGAGTGTGGTTCTCCCAGACCCAACAGAAGGGGCATCTACATTCAAGCTCCTGATTTCTTTCTGATTATGCTAATTACCACCCTAGTGGGAGCCATGTGGTGGCTTTTCTTTAATCTTCCGTGCAAGTCCTGTTTGTACAAACAGTTGTCATAGCCCAGTCACTGGACTGGATGCTTAGCTGCTCATTCTTTTCAGTCTGATAATTATGTACTTACAAAAAGTGACATATGTTTAGAGAGACATTTCAGGATTTTTGAAGGTGTTTACCTCATAACCTGATGTTTGTAGAACTTCTGTGTCATCTGCTGAGCATCCTAACAATCAGATTATCTCTGTTACCTGGTTTGCTATTTACAGGTGGTTTTTTAAGAAAAACTATTTGTCTAAGTAGATGATTAATTTTCATTTGTGTCCATCTTGCTGGCAAATGAGCATTTTGGCCTTAGGCTTATAAGAAGCTTTGTTTGATATAATTAAAAACCTAGCAGACTAAGTAATTAATAAAAATAATTAGAACTGTATATGCATCTCTTGCTCTCTATCTTTCTCTGCCTAGAATAATTTTTACATATAGTTAGCTAATGCCATACATTTTTTTATTAGCTTCGAATAAAAATCACTTGACTGAAATTGATGAACAGCAGGGAAAGGGAACAACATAGCAATGTGGGTTACAAAACTGAATTCGACGTTGGAGAGTAATAACACTAAGGACTCATAAGGAAACTTATAAAAAACGATATTTGTAAAGTTAGCCAAATGCAATGAAAATAAATTCAAGAAACCTGAAGAAAGGTGAAGAAGATAGCTAAGACTTAGAAGGGAAATTACAATGTGGTTTGGAAGAGACAGAAAGATAAGGGAAGAAATATTCTGCTTTAGCTAGAATAACAAGGGAGTCCATCTGTTTGTGTGAGCCTTGTGCACAGCTGTCTCAGCAACTTTAGTGAACATGCAAGTAAATTTGCAGTGTATAAAGTCTGCACACATGAAGCTTTATGCTCTGTTGTGGTATTTATTTGAGTCTGTTCTACTAGGTTGAAGAAATTTTCAAGGATTACAGTAGTTACTTTGCTTTTAGTTGTGTTACTCCCCTCTCTACTAATTCAAAGTTTAGCAATTTCTGTGGCTAGTCAAGGAGACTGAGCTATCAATTATCTTAATATATGTTGATAATAGATTATAAATCATTGACTGAGCAACAAGGGCATCATGATGCTCCTTCCAATTTCAGAGAACATCAGACTGAGAGAAGCAACTTTCTAAGGCACATCTGCTCTTCCACTGGCGCACAGACATGTGGATTTCATCCAGAGTCAATGTCAGGCAAAAAGTGTTAGAAAGTATTTCATTCTGTTTTAAAATAATAAAGACAAGAAATTTACAGTGAATGGGGCAATGTCTAACCCTTCCTTCTCTGTGGCTGGAACTGTGGAGTTTAGTTTCAATTACATGACTGATTTGGAGATGGTTAAAATTAGGCTAAAATTATCATCAAAGTTAAAGTGGTTTCAGAGACTTTTACCTTAAGCTATTTCTCACCTCCCACTTTCATATTTGTCTACTGTTATATCTCCATTTTGTGCTGTGAATAAGCTCAAAACATCTTGACTATACAAATATAAATAGGCCCATATGCCTATTTATTAGGAGATATATATTAGGATAATTTATTTATCCTATTTATTAGGAGGTATACCACAATAAAATAAAACTAAACAAAAAAACAAGGAAAAAACCCAAAACCAAACCAAACCAAACCAAACAATAACAAAAAAAAAAAAAAAAAAAAAAAAAAACCAAAAAAAAAAAAAAAAAAAAAAAAACAAAAAAAACCCCCCACAAACAAAGAAACCCAACTCACCAAAGAAAAAGCCTACACAAAACCCAAAAGCCACCCCCCAAAAAAATCACCAAAACCAAAACTCCCAAGTTTTTAAAATTCAGTGAAAGGTAAATTTATAGAACTTGGCTGTAGTCTTAACATTCAAACTTTTTGAACCCTTAATTTAGCAAGAAAATCAGTGGGACAAAGACTTGCTTCTCTCTGCCCTGTCATGCATAATGTGGAGTGTCTCATCGCTTCTGTGTCCTGACCAGAAACCAGCTCAAACCTGCTCCACTTCCTTCTGTTCTGTGTTTCTACATTTATTTCCCAGGAAAATGAAGGTCTTGGATGGGAAATGTAATAGGAAGACTTCAATCTTAGCTTTATATGGGGTAGGGATACAACGAAAACAGTGACCTAAATCCAAGAACTTCTCAAGCTTTTTACTTAATGAGTTCAAATACTGTGGCTGAATTCAGTAAACCTCACAGCTGTGGTCTAAATTAGTAAGGCTGTTTTTAGGATTGGGTCTTTATTTTGTCTCAGTTTGTGCTATTTTAAGAAAAGTGATATTCAAATGGCACTATAAATTTCATACAAATCACAACGTTGTTAAACAAAAGTAGATTATTATTGAATGGAGAAACCTTTCATTGCTTTCTTCTTTTGTTTCATACTACTTGCTCTTTATATTTGAAGGATGTAGTGTGTTTTCAGGGCCCTACGAAGAGAGATCAAATTTAGAATGCTGGGTAGAGCAGCCTCACCAAAATTACCAAGTCCTGTTGGCCATTCATCATAAACCTCTTATGTCAGCTATAACCTTCTATCTGAGGAATCAGATACTTCATCAGTCTCCAAAACATAGTTCTCCAGTAATTGCTTCCAATCCCCATGTTTGCTGCTAGTTATTCCCAGTAACCATGTTCTGTTTGCACTGCAGCTGATCTGCTGGCAATGGTTTTGCATTACCATTGCTTTGGACTATAATTTACTTTGGAAAAGATAGATTGATAAGCAAGAGCCAACCATCAGCCTTATTAAAAATTTAGCAGTTTCTTGAGAAATCTTTTCTATCTTGTCAAAACCACTCAGATTGTTTGACTAAAATTTATTTATCCAAAGTATATTAAATGCAGCCATATGTGTGAGAATACCTCATCTTTTAGGTACTGTTTTGCTCTTGTGTTTCACGGCATAAATATGGCTCTTTGTTTTCCTTTTATGTGCCTTGTTTTCAACAGAAATGGGCATAAAATATTACAAATACACATATAAAGTTTGATCTGTTCCTGTGCCCATTCTAGTCAACCCTTAGGTGAAACATATTGTACTATATATTCTTTATGTTAGCATAGTTTAAATTGTATTTATTTTTTGTGAGGTACCGTGATGAATGCTGCAAAGGAACAAAACATATTATGTGCCTCAAAATGGCTGGAACTGTTGCCAAGAAAACAGCAGATGTTCACTCAATCGACAGCAAGAAAACTGATATTCAACATGTAGAGAACTTATTTCAGAGAATTTGTGATTTTTTTACTGGGAATTTTGGAGACAATGTGAACTGAAAGACAAGAGACTTGTTCTATTTTTGGTTTTGTTGTGACTTGTTGTGTGGTCTCTAAGCAGTTACTTCACCTTTCTCTGTCTCCATTTCTTGTTTCCCCTTTCTTCTCTTCTCTTTAGAATTTAAGGTTTTCAAAAGGGACTATATTACACATTTGTTGCATGCACAATGAAACCACTGCAATATAAATAATAATTATAATAAGGCCAATTTTAACTCAGTCCTCAGCAGACAAATGAAAGAAAATTCCTCATTTTCTGTAATTTCAGAAAAATTACTTGTTATTAATGTTCTTGTGAACACAACAGGAGGAACTGGAGATCGATCAGGCTCATGTCTTCATTCTATAAACTTTTTGGCTGGTTTTAGAGAAACCAACTCACAGCCGAGCTGGAGCCCAACCAACCCACAGAAAAGACAGGCTTTTAATCAGGCTTCTCTACAATGGAGCACATCCATTTGATAAATGAACTAATTAAGCAAATGAATAAGTATAACCTACCACTGTGAATGACACTATGAAAAAGCTTTAGATCCATATTAATAGTTCTAGAAACCCAGAAAAAAGGATGGAAAAAATACAAGTTCAATTCACGAAGCACATTTATGTAAATGAAATTTTACCATGGGCAGTGGTCTGGTATAATGCATGCTCTGTGTGTATCAAGATGACAAGGGGTAAAGAAGTCTGAAATAAGGTTATTTCACTTCTGAGGTTTTCTTAATATCAGTCATTTCACAGGCAAAAGAATGTAAAAATGAGTCATACTCTCTCTGAATGCCCCTTTGTAAAAGTAATTGGAATGCCATAACACCTGTCTCCTGGTCTTTCCTTTAATATCCCAAATCCATGTATAACCTCCCTAGCAAAAAACACTTGCATGATATTAAAAAAAACCAAAACAAAATAAAACAACAACAACAAAAAAAAAACAACAAAAAAAAGAAACCCTCAGACTCATTTAATACAACCTCAACTGCATTTTTCCAGCTTTGTTTGATTACAGGTTTCTAGGATTGATCTGACAACTTTGAAAACAACGTAAGTCATCCCACTGGTTTTAGGGAAATAGTGTTCCCTGAGACTGTGGATCCTTTGTTAAGGTACTGCCTCTCCCATACATAACCTTGAAACTGTGGTTTTCCCTAAAAAATATTATATATAAGTAAAATAAAAAGAATGACCTCTCAGGTAACCAAAACCATGTGAGGAGGTAAGAGTTTGTTATTAGAACTGAAAATTTGAATGAATTTGTATTCTTACGAAACAAATGCTATATGCTGCTCATGTCTGTCTAATCTTCAATTGCTTATCTAATTCAAGGAGCTTTTCATTTCAGTATTATTTAATAAGGTGCTTCTATTCCTACTATAATTATTACCTGTTAGAAAATTATTATGGGATTTTTTCTTTAAGACACAGTACACATATTAATAACTTGTGTGACAATATCTGTTCCCTGGACCTGTCTTTTTCTTTATGAGATTAAGAATCATCAGTGAGTTATCTACCAGGAACAGAAATCCAGTTAGTGAGAGCCTCTGAACTGAACCTGTTGAAAAAATGCCGTTTCTAGCTCTGAAATCTTTTGCAAAGAAGAGTTTTGTCCATTTTACAGTCACTATAAGAATTGAAGCAAGCAGTAAAACAACAAAAAAAGAAGGGCATTCACCAGGAAAGAGACTATGGTAGCACAGATAATACTTTGTTAAGATTCACTCCTGTGATATGTCAAATATTTTGCCATTGACTTTACTGTGTTATAGAATCATACAACAGTTTGGGTTGGAAGGGACTTTAGAGATCATCTAGTTCCAAGCCCACTGTCATGGGCAGGGACCCTAGACCAGCTTGCTTGAAGTGCCATCCATCCTGGTCTTCAGTGCTTTCAGGGAAGGAGCATCCACAACTTCTCTGGGCAACCTGTGCCAATGCCTCACTATTCTCACAGTAAAGAATTTCTACCTAACATATAACCTAAATCTAACCTCTCTCACTGACGCCATTCCCCCTCATCCTGTCACTCACTACATGCCCTTCTACAAAGTCCCTCTTGAGATTTTTTCTAGGCCCTGTTTAGGTACTGGAAGGCTGTTCTAATGTATTAGTATAGTGGTAACCTGTTGAAGCAACTGTAGCAAGTGGTAGTGTGTTGTATAGTTGATAAATATAAATTCAAAGCAGGTTAAATTGACTGCAAAGGTGCTTTATGGGCTATTAGCTACACCAAATGCATAAGCATGAGAAATAAAAAGAAGTCTCGTTAACGTCACTTGATATGTATGGAATAATAATGACTTTCTGTAGTTATCCTGCTGAACCTCCCATAAAGAAGTTACAAATTCATAAAGTACAGTTGTGTAATAAACAATTCTTACATATGTTAGTTTGAAAAAATGACAAATATCTCTGATACAGTTACAAATTTTTCATACTAACTGTAGGCTACTGCAATTATCTCTCCTGTAGTATTTTTCAGACTTGTCCTTTTTAAGCCTGTGATGTGAGTATACACGCAGGACATGGCTTAGATTTACTGACTATGCATTCTGTGAAGTACAGTCTGAGAATGCCTTGGGTTGGAAGGAACCTTTAAGACCATCTAATTCCAAGCCACTTACCATGCCAGGGGCACCTTTCACCAGACCTGGTTGCTCAGGGCCCCATCCAAGCCGACCTTGAACTCTTCCAGGGACAGGACCTCTACAACTTCTCTGGATAACTATGTTCAGTGCCTCACCACTCTCACTGTGAAGAATATTTGCTTAATATCTAATCTAAAGTTACTCTCAGTTTGAAGTCATTACCCCTTGTCTTACCACTACGTGCTCTTGTACAAAGTCCCTCTCAAGCTTTCCTGTAAGTCTCCTTCAGGTACTGGAAGGCTGCTGTAAGGTCTCCCCGGAGCCTTCTCCAGGCTGAACAGCACTAACTCTCTCAGCCTGTCTTCATATGAGAGGTGCTCCAGCCCTCTGAGCATCTTCATGACACTCCTCTGGACTCGCTCCAACATGTCCAAGTGCTTCTTATGTTGGTGGCTCCAGAGATGGATGCATTACTCCAAGTGTGGCCTCGCTAGAGTGGACTACAGGGGGATAATCAGCTCCCTCGACCTGCTGGCTATGCTTCTTTTTATTCAGTCCATGATGTGTTTGGCTTTCTGGGCTGTCATTGCACATTCCTGCATCATGCCAAGCTTCTAATCAACCAAAACCCCTAAGTCCTTCTCCTCAGGCCTGCTCTCAATCCATTCTCTGCCCAGCCTCTATTTGTGCTTTGGATTGCCCCAAGCCACTTGCAGGACTCTGCACTTGGCTTTGTTGATGTTCATGAGGTTTGCATGGGCCCACCACTCAAGCCTGTATACATATACTAGAATTAGAAATAGCTGAAATTTTACTTTTCATTTCTTTTAAGTGCTTTATTGGAAAGTGTAAGTTGAGTTTTAATTAGTAAATACAAATTACTCTTGTATTTGTCTCTATGATTATTCCTTGTTCTTTAATCTAATTTAATTTTATATTTTTAAGAACTGCTTGTGCTCCATTGGCCATAGAAATTAAAAAGGAATATGAAGCTATTTTAGCTCCAAGTCCTCTGTAATCAAGAAGTTATTTTTAATTCCTGGGACATCCTGATTTCTGAAAAGAATACAATGACCTGACCTTGAAAAACAGGTTCTCTTTTGTAGAGTTAGCTTGTTCCTTTTCTTTTGTACTGTTTCTCCAGTGTATCAGGTTATGCTAATCTCTCTTGTGGTATATTTATCTTTCTGCAAATTGCCCCATGCCATTGGACTGAGGGATGAGAAATAAACATTGTTCTCTCTGCTCAGTGCCTCTATGGTCCATTAACACACGTGTCAGAGGTTCCTGGTGTAAAATTGCATTAAGTTAAAGCGGGTGGTAGTGTAGAGAAGTCAGAGTTGGAAACAATCGAAATGTTGTCTTGCAAGCTGAGAGCAATGCTCTTTTGGGAGAAAGAAAGGGAATGTAAAATACTAGGCAAAGTCACTTAGAAATTTCAAGACTGCTGTGATGCATTCAATAATATCACAGGGGAAAGGAATTTTTTTTACAAGAAACAGGCTGCCAGTTGAGACTATTAGCCATTCTGCTACCCCTGCATAATAAAGCTAAATCATGTAAGCTGTGCAGATAACAGATGGACCAACAGAGACAAATTATTTGTGATGTAACTGATAACTAGGTCGAAGCTGAATTATTGTGAGAAATGGAATGTACTTTAAGAGAGCACTGAATACTTTGCAAGATTAGGGAAAACTTGACTTCCCAAATGAAAGTAGCGAGAGAAATGAAGTGCATCTTGTTATGTGTGTGTACTGATCCATAAAGACAAAATACAGGGGTAAATGGATGACAGAGAACAGATTTCTTGGTAATAAATGGGAAGACAACCACAGCAAAACAAAATTGTCCAGTGTCAAGGACACATAGTCATGGTAACAATTACACCCATCTCTTGCAGACATATATAATTTTCTGGACAAATTAATATGTACAAAACTAATTATTTTTTATTTCTTTCTTGTATACATAAAGTTTTATGACTAATTTGTGATGACATCAGTGGTCATCATAGATCTTGAAACAGATAAACAGACTTAGCTGATTGCTTGGTTAAGAACAAGTGTCAGTAAATGAATATTGGAGACAACATGACAAAGCATGACTTCAGGGAAGATATGACAAAGACAGTATTAATCAGATGGTTATATTGAAAACTTGCTCATTTTCCATAGAAGAATCAATTAGTGATTCTAATTTTTTTTTTCAGTATATTCAGCTTCTTTATAATTTAAATCTCATTATTTTTCTCTTTGTATTTTATTTGGATAAACACAACAGTGATTGCTAAATAATGGCTTTTGTCACTGAGGAGAAATATTAACCTTTTCTAACTTGTTTTATGCTAATAAGTAAAGAGTAATCTCTTTTTAGCTTTCCCACATATCACACTTTTTTTTACGTCGCTGATCTGTATAGGATGAACTTTTCCCAGACTCCAAAGATAGATGAAAGTTTTCTTCAGGGTAAGAACTGACTGTTCTGAAGCCTGCCAGTTTTATTCAAATCCCTTTTTTTTTTTTTTTTATTGAGCCAACTCTGCATTGTAGAGTGATTTTTACTCAAAGTATCCCAAAACCCTCACTCAAACCAATAATCATGTGTTGATAGGTGAAATTAGTTTCAGAATTCTAATGAAGCTCAGCAGCTGGGAGACAGACAGCTCATCCGAAGATTAAATGAGAAAAATTGCCACTTTTGCTGGTTCCTTTAGAAACTCATTTACATTCTGTCAGCTCCCATTAGGGATGGGAACTGTGAATATTGAGGGAAATATGCATGAATTCAGTGCTGAAATGGCCAATCGTGATCAGTTTCTTCTTGCTTACAAAACTGCCAGAAGATTTTATGTAGTTATGCCTTCTGGAAACAGTGGGTGATAATCTGCTTTCTTTCAAGTGTCTTCTAACATTTTGAATTTAACATAACCAAAAGAACCAATCCCCAGCATAACAAGGAGAACACAGGATAAAAATGTAATCCTAAATCTTGAGATTAATATTCCTGGAGCCTTCTATACAGTATTCTGTCCCTTTTGTGTTTCTTGCCCTTTTTTTTTCAACCATGTGTCTACAAAGCTTCAGTATTTCTTTTTATGTGACAGTATCAACAGCAGTGGCAAGAAAGGGACCACAGAATTCATCTTTCCCTGTCCTTGTTACAGCTCTGAATTTTTATGTACTTGGATCCTCATCAAATGGACAAGTTTTCATGAGGTTGACAGAGCCAATGGCAGACTAGGATCTATGGCATGTAGGCGTTATCCATTTCTCCCCTGGCTTTGGTTATATTTATATAGACCGTAAGCAGATGTGACTGTTCCAATGAAAGAAATGCATTTAAGCATCCAACCAGGAATGTAAAAGACAATGCATAAGTTAATACTGGAAGAGTAATGCTGCTTTAAACAGGAGAAAGTGCAATGCTGTGGTGTTGCAGATTTTTGTTGTTTTCAATTTTCTTTAAATAAAGGCTGCAGAAGATTAATAAGGACATGAGAACGCAGTGTAAAATGCTCAACACATGTTTTTCTACTGCACCTGCAGGAGAGTTTGATGACAAATTCACAGTTTCAATGAAACAGCCATATTTTCTGTTTCAGAAATAATTAGGCAAATTTTAAATGGAAAATGACTTTTTTCGTTAGATCTATAGGTTTGAGTAGCTTATTCCTAATACTTGTAAGAGAAAATAATATCTCTAATGTTGTTGATTTTTAATAACGCTGAGTAGATTGTTATGAATAGTGTGGCCCTCTGAAGAACATTCTAGCATCATTGGAATGGAACAAGTCAGCTCTACAAGACATGCTGAATGGCTTGAATCACACAGGTAGAAAGGTAGTGTTTGCACTACACATGCAAGGAGAGGATTAGAAAAAGCAAATGATGTTGCAAAAGCAGACATAATAAACAGCTAAATTGAAAATACATGTTGAAAGTGATGATGCACAACTCTATGGTGATACTAAATGTGAATACAGAGATTACAAAGAACAAGAAGAATTAGAGATTTTAAAGGATACTTCATACCTCTGCAAAAGTAGATTTTCAGATGGTGCAATGCTTTCAATGGATCCTCTGATAATCCTTGCTTCCTTGCTCCTTATTTCCACTCCTCTAAAGTATATAGAAAAATAATTCAGGATTTAGAAAAGAGCTAGAAGAATGACACAAGTTTCGGAAACCCCATTTCAGAGCTTTGGAGTGAAGGGTTTAGCCAATTGACCTTTATAAAATAGTTTAAGAAATTTGATTATAACATACCTATGACTATTTAAAACACTAGAGAAATGTGGAAAATAAAAATCCCAACATACACAATACAGATGTCCCATGGAATCAGATACTATTTCAAGTGCATGAAACTAACACAAACTAAAAGCAGAAAGCAGATTAATTTAGTGTCAAGAAGTAGACAGAGTATCAATCACTGAAATAGCCAGTACATGCTAGTGGACTCTTCATCCCTTGAAATTTAAAGTATGCATGTAAAAAACTATACAGTACTTTCCACAACAACTATGCAAAGAATTATTTAATAAAATACTAATAGCATTTATCTATATGCTTAGCATATGAAAAATTTGAAAGTTATACTAATTCATATGCCAAACATTTTTAATCTACATAAAAAAGTAATTTCATGGGTGCTACTGTCCAGACAGCTTTGTCTCTATGACCAGTAATATCATGGAATAGATTCTTGTGGAAGCTATGTCAAGGCATGTAGATAGCAGAGAGGTGATTAGAAACAGCAAAAATGGTTTCACAAAGGCAAAATTGTGCCTGAGCAATCTGGTGGCCATCTACGATGGGCTGACCACATCAGCAGATGAGGGAAGAGCTATGGATGTCATCTACTTTGACTACTGTAAGGCCTTTGAAGTGGTCCCACACAACACCCTTGTCTCTAAATGGGAGACATGAGTTTGCTGGATGGAATACAAAATGAAAAAGGAATTGGACAGGTGGCAGTTTGCAAAGACTTGCAGTCAACAGCACGTTGTCCATAAGGAGATTAGTAACAAGTGGTGCCCTTCAGAAGTCTGTACTGGGACCAGTATTATTCAATACACTTATTAATAGATGCTGGGATTGAGTGGACCCTCAGCAGGTTTGCAGATGATACAAAATTGAGCAGCGCAGTTGATTCACTCGAGGGAAGGAATACCATCCAGAGGGACCTTGTCAGGCTGGAGGAGTAGGCCTATATGAACCTCATAAAGTTCAATAAGGCCAAGGTCCTGCACCACTTAGTATTAAAACATAATTAGGATGACCTCAGAGCTGAGAGCTGATACTGATTTTAATTACACTTGAATCAATGTGCAAGGGTTGTTTTAGAAGGTTAGTGATTGGTAGATCTTAATTTTTTAATATTACCATAAATTATAATGAATAATACTTGAAGATCATTTTCTTGTTTGCCTGATTTGGTTATTGATACCTGCAATAGAGTGATTGCTGGAAAAACAAGAAAAAAAAGAGTTGAATTTATTGATTTTTGTCTGGCATTTAATGTACATGGAAGAGATTTACATAGAGAAACATTATGTATTTGCATTGCTGGCATGTCTCATTTTTTTCACTGGCACTCTCAAGTTAAGGAGCTTTCTTCATTAATTTCCATACAGGTCAATGACCTGCATAACAGCTCTGTACTGTAAGCACTCTTATACTCTATAAATTCCCTTACATATTAAAAATATCATCTCCACATAGCAAACTATCTGTTAATGAATAGCTGAATGACTAAAATGCATGTTGAGAAACAAATAGAGATTTTGTAAGGCAATTAAGCTTAGCATTATGCTTATATTACTCTGGTATTTGCATTACAAAAGAGTATTGTACAGTCAAAAAAGTGATATGAAGACAGATGTGTTATTATTGTGAAACTCAACAGCCTTCCTAACTAACTCCTCTGTTCTGTTTATACCATGCTGAAAAATAATTTGTTTTGAAGCTATAGCATTCAGTATGTCAAAAATAAACATTTATAAATGTACTACTGATTTACAAGGGAAGCTAATAAGAATGTGAAAACATATTGACCATTTGTACCAGATAACTATTTTACAAGAGTGGAAAAATGAATCTGTCATACAACAGACAAATATATAATCCTCTTTCAAGTAAGAACCCAAGTTTCTTTTGATATAATTGTATTTTGCATGAAATTTTTGTTATTGCTATTTAAGACCTGTGTTGAAGTATTGCCTGAAGAATAACTCATTGCACTATATGGTGTATAAAATAGAATGTCACAGTCTACGATATAGTATTTATTTGAAAAAAAAGTGGTAGAGGAACCATGAGGCGGTAGTCCAATGAGGGATTTGCAGTAGAGAAGTAGGCTGAACCAAAGAATCAGGTACATACTAATACTTAAATAATCAAGTACAGTATTTTTTTTTAAGTTTAGGAATTCCATAAAAAATAATCTGATGTAAACCTTGTAAGCTTTGTAAATCAGCCCTAAATATACGGCAATTTTAAGCTTCTGATAATTTACCTACCCAATCCATCAGCAGTTTTGGCTTCCTAGGATGGCAGTTCTGTAAGTGTGGCTCTGCATGGTGCCCAGAGCCTTGCTCTTGTGCTGAACAAGCAAGACCTTGAACTGAATTCAATATAACTTTGAATATATTGCTTTGGGATCTGTGCTAATGTATCTGCATGGTGTTATAGTGTGCACTGTTGACATTTTAGAGATAGATTGGCTTAGGGAGATAACTTGGCTGATGCAGCTGCCAGGCACTGATTGCCACAGGGCGGAGGATCCCACAGCTCCCCAGTATTATAACACCAAGCAATTTTTCCATAATGGCTACTCTTCAGCCATGCGGATTGAACCCAAAAACATGGATTCTGGGGTCTCTGGGATACAAACTTTTTAGACAACCCACATCTTTCAGACTTTTCATAGGGCTCTGCTTTCTTTTACCAACAGGAAATGGTTATTTTGGTTGCTTTTTGTTTCATAACCTAATTTCAAAATATAAAATCTTTGATTAAATGGAACTGTCCCTCTCTGCACAGTTCTAATCAAGTATGAATAATAGAAAGAAAGATGAAGTGATGAGACTATTAATTATGAATTCTTGCTACCTTAGAGCCTCTAGCATCTACCTTCTTTCAAACTGTGAGGTAGAAAACGAGAACTCTGGCAATGAAAAAAAGAAACCATAACAAAAAAGTGATAGTAGTTCCCCTAAAGTGACATTTTTCAGCCTCTCCAAGTAGATGCCTGCTTATTCAAAGTTAAATTTTCATTACCACCTCCCTTAAAGTTGCTGTAAAAGCAAGTTCAAAAATGTATCAGTTAGAAGTCAATAGAATTCACTTGTGTGACTGTTTGGAAAGGTCGCCAGAGAATACTTTCTCCTGAGATTACAGTGTTAAGGAGCACGCAAGTGAGATTATCTTCATTTCAGATAGTAATTACATTTGCAGCATTTCAGAAGCACCCAGTTGCCTCTCCTGGCACCATAACACTGGGAAGGTAAAATGAAGTACCATTCCTCCACTTGTATCTCTTAGATTGTATACTGTGATCCCCATGCATTTGGTAATATGCTGAACCTATAAAACATCATTACTTTGGTCAGTTAAGAAGCACATATCTTTCCCACTGTCATTTAAAACTTCTAGGAGGTTTGAAAGGTTTGCCCTTACAGAAGCCATACCCTATTGGGCTATGAATGCATGAATGCTGTCTTTAATTAAATTCAAAACCAGTTTCCTTGGAGCAAATATAAGACCCACTGGTCTGTCATGCCAAGGATCATATATGGCTTTTTTGTTTTATTTTTAACCTAAGATAACAACTTCCCAATCTTTGGGAACAGTGTGTGGTTTATTAAGGATATACTGCGTATCCTCATTGCTACCTCTGCTATTTCACACTTCAGTTCCTTCAGAATTCTTTCATCAGCACCATCTGGTCCCAGTGATTTACTGCCCTGGAGTTTTTTGGTTTTTTTTTTTGAGTTGCTCAATAATATCTTTCTTGGAGGCATCAGCCTTTTTTAAGTCCACTCCTTAATTACTTATAAAAATTATCTTTGAGTCAAGAAATTTCCTCATTGCCCTTCATAGCAAATATGAGTGTAGAAAGCTACTTTTCATTTTTGCCTTGCTTTGATTCCTTTGTTCATTAGTTGATAGTTCAAAGGACTAGTAGTTGTGCACTTTTTTGCTGGTTTCTGAAAAAGCTTTAGGTTTCTTCCTGCCTCTTGAAGATGTTTTGATGATCTTAGTCAAACTTCTTCCTCCCTTATTTTCTTCCCTAATTATCGTATTATTTTTCCTTTTGTGCATATTTCTTCTGAGCTTAATGGTAGGACTGTTTATGTGGATGAGTAGTTGTATTATGTTAATAAGCTCTCAAGAAATGAAGATTGGGTACATTTTGAAGCTGTATGTTATGAAGAATTAGCATATTATTATGAATTTCCTGTGCAGAATGAATAATTCTGTGGTAAGTGGGGTGTGATTTTGCACCTACATTTTTTACCAAGTGCCTGGGTAAATGAATAAAAATTTCCACCTTCAATAAGTCTGTGCATATGTGCTTATGAGCAACTTGGGGCAGGGAGGGGAGTCTAAGGCAAGACCTCAGGATGGGCAATGCTTGATCTCTAAAGAACATCCTTAGTCATTTTCTTTGTCTCTGGTCTCAACAATTCTTTGGGAGTGCAAGGGAAGCTTGAGAAATGCACTTGGCATAGCCTGACCAATATGGTTTGTCAGTCCTGGTAAGAAATCTCACACCCTGTCCTGAGCTGCGACCGCCGGTCTCAGAGCTGGCCTGGGCTCACCTTGGCAGGAGCTGGGCTGGGCTGGTTTCAGCTCCTGCCTTGGAGCCACGTGCCTGTTGCCCTCCTACCTGAGCCTGAGCTCTGCCAGTGCCTCCACGGGAAGGGTCTGGCAGACCCAAGGGGTCGTTGCCCAGATAAGAAGAGCCCCTGTGGCTGAGCCTGGGGAGGCTGCGGGGCCTTGCTCATGCTCAGCTGGGAGCAGCCAGAAGGCAGGAGCCCAGGGTAAGGAAGAATATAAAAATTGCCTGAGTAAGACCCCCAAGGCTCAGTGGAGAGGACTCTCACAATGAACATCATATTCCCCTCTGTGAAAGTCTTACATTATTAATGACATATCATGTATCATCTGCTTACATACACTCAGTGTTTTTTGAGAAAGAGAAAAGCTTTCAAATGTAAGATCCAGAGGAAAGGTGAATATAAATCAGGAATAGTAGTAGGTTGATTACATACAATTTTAATTGAATTATTAACATAGTTTTTCTGCTACAATACGATAATTTACTATTTTAGACTGTTAAAACACTAACAGACAATAAATTCCTTGCTCCATATATCTGGTTTCCTTTTGCCATAAAATTTTGGATGTAACATTTTTAAGCTTTGTGGCTTGATTTGATCTGAAAATTTCTGGCTGTGTCTGCTTGGAGACAAAGTCTACATAATCACTTCTCAACCCCTGACTGTTGAGCCCGTCCCCTGGTCTATCTTAGCAAGATCCATCTTTCTCTAGGTGCCTCAGGTTCCAGCATTACTGTCATTTCAACTCCGTGCCCTACCCTATCATTTTCCAGATGTGATCCATTCCTCCTCTCTCACCTCCACTTTCTGCAGGATTTGGGTGACTCAGACCGCAATAGTTGAAACACAGAAAATGTGTGATTTTCTCTGGATGACCTATCTGCAGTCTGCTAGAGAAACAAAGCCCACTGGAATGAGTCACCACACAAGCAGAAATAGCAAAATGATGAGGTCCCAGGATCCTTTTGTAGCTAATTCTATATTCAGACTCACATTGTTCCCCAAGAAAGCTTTTTCTCTTAACCAATAATTTTTAACTGTAGGGTAGAAATTTTCATAATACCTGAGAAATGTACTGACTATCCTGATGCAGACAGACATGCTATGAGGATGCAAATTGCTTTCCTTTGATTGTGCTACTTCTTGAAAAGATACTGTCAAGAGAAACTTTGATGTTTCTACAGTGACTTTTTTGACTAGGAAAACATGAGATTTCTAAAAGCTAATCAAACGTTGTCCTGATGTTTTATATCACTATAACCCAAGCATATGGGAAAAAATGGAAAGTGCTAGCTGTGACAGCTCACCCTTTTTTTTTTTTTTTAATATGGGCACAAGCACTGTGGCCCATTAGCATGTTTATTTATTTGATATGATGCAAAACAAATATTGCAATTCAAATAGGTAATTATTATTGGCTATTTGGAATTGCTGTTTATGTGTTGTTCACATTCTATGCAATATCAACACAGAAGCCTGCTACCATGTCTTCTCTATTAAAATAGTTTCTTTATTCTACACAGTGTTGGCAGTTAATTTAAAAATAAGCATCATTTTTGAATTCACTTATTAAATTTGAAAGAAATGACAGTATGATAGTTTGACCCATTTGTATAAGCATAATGTCCAAAATTAGGCTTTACTGAATAGCTTTTAAGGACTGAAGTGTAAAAAATGTTATTGCAATTCTAAGCAGCTGTGAAACAGACACCACCTGGTTGTATTTTGTACAAAGATATGCATAGATACATCTATGCAATTAGTTGGTACTTACACAGCTATTTGCAGACATAACCAACTACATCTATTATGTTTCTTGCATGTTTTTGTATAATCATATATTGACAGTATACATAAACAATATACATAACAGTATACATAAACAATATATAGATGTATACTTCAGATAATTATAAATATTTGTATTCCTCATGCATATGAATATCTTGATGTGACAGTCCAAAGCCCATAACACTCTTCAAGCGTACTGAAAATAGTAGTCAAGAAAGAGCTTATCTTCAAAATGTAAGCCAGGTAAATTCTGGAAAGATAAATGTGAATATATACATATACACATACATACCTATATGTATATATATATATTGCTGTGGCCTCAGATGAAGTTCAGTATTTAATCACACTATACAATGGACCATTAGATGTAAGAGTTCCAACATTTAGCTTTGAATTTTAAACTGAATTCGTGTTTACCAGTTTGTGATGTTCAAAGAGACTTTGCTTGTTTTCTAAACCTGTCTTTTGTCTCCAATTTTGACCCAGTAAAAAACATGCATATGCACATGCACTGAGCATACACGTTGTAACTGATGGTCTTTGGTTTGTTAACAGAATGTTCTGTTCACTACTGTAAGACACTCTATTATATTTGAATTTTAAAAAATTATTCTTTGTCCTCATGCAATTCATAGCATTATCTGTAACTAAAAAGAATCATAGAGAAGTCACAAGTAGATAATCCCATCTACTTTGCAACCAAAGCTTGATTTTTCTCTATAACTTTGATCTATGCATTTTAATTTTAAATGATCTGGTGTTAGCATTTCACTCTGTCTGGTGGGAGACCACTTCAAACACTGCAGAGCCTAGGCATTAGAGAATCATCTTCCTATTTATCCTCACTTACCTTTATATGGTTTTAGAGGGTGTTCCAGATATGCACAGCGAATTTTTAACTTTTCAGTAGAGCTGTTGTATCTTTGCTTGAGTATTTGGTGAAGTTAAATATATTTATCTCTAAAATCTATTTCAAATTGACTTGCTGCTTTAGTACTGAAAATCGTAGAACTACCTTCAATGTGCAGTACCATCACATATTTGTTTTGCTGTGAAGATTAATTGTTCCTGTATGGTGAAATAGGGAATCTAAAATAAATAGTACAGCTATTTAGGTAAAAAAAAAAATTGCATTACATTCATGGTGATTGCTGAAAAAGATTCTAATGATATAAATCTTGCTTTTCATAGAAAGCAAAAATGTTTCACATTCCTAGAAGAATTAACATTTTCTTAAAGCCATATGCTCTTGACTTATACCCACAGTAGCTACTGCAGCACTTTTTCAGCTCTACCAAACTTTAATAAAAAAGGTGATCTGAATTTGAATCAGATCCAAGCTTTCTATCCAAATATTGCAAATCCACCAGAATCAGCATCACTAATTCTTTAATAGAATAGATATTTTATGAAACCTGACAACATTAGTAGAGATTTTTTACAATTGCAGATTAAGCCTTTTATGGAGAATCACAAATGACAGTCAGGTTCAATAAAACAAAGATTTCATCTAATATTAGTTTCTGGCAAGTCAATTTGAAAGATTATTTTTGCAGATTAAATTAGCTATATTGGGAGGTCACCCTCTTACTTCTAAATCAAGAAAGAGAGACAGTTGCATAATAGCATAAGGCTGTAGATAAATTATTAACCAATCTTTCACAATAAGGAAATTAGCTATTCACCAAGAAGGGGTGAATAAAATAAAAAGGTGTTTTATAATACAATAAATATCTCTTGGAAGAAGCTGGAGAAAGGCCAGGTGAATATCACTAAAAGTGCAACCTGTCTGTATCTAGTATTCAGTCTCTGGAAAATATAAGATTTTAGCTAAGAGTCAGAGAAGGAAGATACCACAATTTAAACTGACTTAGGATCTATTTATTCTGGGCTGCATGATGCATTTGTATTCTTAAAAATGTGACTTCACCCTTTGGACAATCTAATTAATCAGAAGCTATCAAGCCATCAGTAGGTGGTGACTTATAACATCCAGGCAAAACAATTAATTTGGGTTTGAAAATTGCCACTAAGTTTAACTGAATCCTAATTTTTTGTGTATAATTTTATTTATGTTTTAGATGTCTAGTTATTTCTTACTTCTAAGAAAGGTCCTGGATTCAAGTATTCAGTATGTTATAACATGCACATAGACTGAGACAAAAAGTCTGGGAAAAAAAAGAAGGAAAAAAACAAGTAATCCAACTTACAGACAAATCATATATTGAATTCAACTATCTGTTGTCTGTTTCCCAGGAACTTTCGTCATAGATCAGAAAAATCTGTTTGAATCTCATCTTCCACTTGTCCGAAACCTGATTATCTTGCAGGGACAGCACTTGCTCACACCAAAACAACATAGGCTGTTATGAAAAAATAAAAAGAAAAATCGAAAAACCTAGAGATTTTTTTGGCTAACTAAAGAATCTTTCAGTTCTGCTACAAAGCATAATAGGGCTGAAAAAGGCATGCCCAAGGTCAGCAATCTGCATTTTTAAATTTACTTATTATTTAGATTTAGCAGCAATATGAAACACCCATAGAGAAGTATTTAACATTCTTATCCATTTAATTAACTTATCACAGTGAGATCCTTGGCCAAGAATGGAACTCAAAAGCAGTGTGTTAGTCAAAGTAAATGTAATAACTGGCATGTTTTTTCCTCACAAAAGCATTTGTGTTTCATCTGAAAGGGCAAATGAATGCACACTAGGGAAAGGTTTCCTATTCTGTAACAATGTTTAGTCAGTGACATTATGTCCTTCCTGTTTGCCTACCTCTCAGTACAGATCTTTGTTGGACTCCTTTCTTACATCATGGATGCCCCATCCCTGGCATTGTTCAACACCAGGCTGGATGGGGCTTCGAGCAACCTGGTGTAGGGGAAGCTGACCCTGCCCATGTATGGGGGGTTGGAATTTGATGATCTCCAAAGTCCCTTCCGACTCAAACTATTGTCTGATCTTTAACTCATTTATTCAGAAGATTTTCTCTGATTGAAAGAAAACTCTCTGACAGAGTGTTTTCTTCCCAAATGCCATGTGACTGCAGCTCCTGATTGGCAAGGTAGTGAGTAATGGATTGCTTTATTTTCAAAGTAAATGTGCATAATCACTGTGTTCTTGTTTGTGATGGCAAAATCAGTAGGGAACTGAGGGCCAGTAGAGTAGCAAACACAGGATCTACGAATTTTGTGAGCTGTAAGTTCTAACAAATAGAAAGACAAAGCTCAACTAGCCTTTGAAATTAACCCTAAGTGGTCCTTTTAAGATAATCTTAGGCATTAACTGCTGACCACTGCAGAAAAAAGTTAAGCACCAGATTGTTGAAAGAATCAGAAAAATGAGGAGGTTGGAATGAGGAACAGTTATGAAGACATGGAAGATTTTTTAAGCAGCATTCAGTCAATCATATCCTTCATCCTTCTAATTTTGTTGCACTTTTCAGATTTCTGTTTAAAAGACAATTTCTCCTTAACTGTTTTGAGCTAATTTTTGTATTGTACCTTCTATTGGTTATGTGCCTCACATACTTCAGTTTTCTTTTCTTTCATTATCTTCTTGTTCATTGAGCTATTCTCCTTATTAATTTAATTACCTGCTTTTGCTTTTCTTTCATTCAGTTTTATTTTCTGTCTTTGTAGTGTTCTGTCATGTCAGTTCCCTGCTGTTAATTCTTACCCCTTTCCAGCACAGGCAAGGGAAGCACTTGCCTTGAGTTCAGTGAGCTTTGGAAGGACCTTTAGCTATTATTAAGGTTTTCTATGATAGGTGAAAGAGTAGCTTCCCTTTGTACTATGCCATGAGTGGCTGGCACTGACCTCAGGAAAAACTCTCCTTTCATCTGTGGTTTTTAGAAAATTTACTGCATCATTGACTCCAGAAGACTTTGGTGAGTTTGGTGGGTTTGCCTCCACCTTTACTTTTTAATTTATTTCTGGTGGGGTGTGAAACAGTAATAAGAAAAGTTCAAGCAATCCAGATCAAAAAGAGAATCTGGGACACATACTGTAATACCTCTCACTAACTTGATTACTCCAATACCTCTCAATACCTTGCTGACTTTACCCTGTCATCCCAAAGACTTGTATCCCATAGGCTTATGGAACCAGAGAGATCTAGAGTATGAATAACAGGGACACTAATACAGTAGACATCAGTATTGATTTTGGTAGTAGTGAATCAGTTTAGACCTCTGTGCACTGCTTAGAACCTCAGTGTCTGATATCCAGTCTTTTCTCTGAAAGTGAGAAAATTTTTTCTTCCAAAAGAAGAATCAAGAAAACATACCATCCACTCATACCCCTCAGTAAGTCATGAATATGGACAGCAGAAAAGAACCCGTATTGTCAAGGAAGACTTACATAGAACAGAGAATCATAGAATGGACCTTTAAGATCATCTAGTCCCAAACATACACCCGCCACCCACTGATGTGCAGGGACACCTCCCACTAGACCAGGTAGCTCTAGTCCTTATCCAACCTGGTTTTGAACACTGCCAGGGTTGGTGTATCCACAACTTCTTTGGGCAACCTGTTCCAGTGTCTAAAAATTCTCACAGTAAAAAATTTCTTCCTCTATCTCACCTAAATTTCCCCTCTTTCAATTTGTACCCATTATTCCTTGTCCTGTCACTACAGTTCCTGATGAAGAGTCCCTCTGGCTTCCCAGTAGGCCCACTTCTGATACTGGATACCAAAACTGCATGCAGTATTCAAGGTAGGATATCACAAGAGCAGAGCACAGGGGAAGAATCACCTCATTTAACCTGCTGGCCATGCTCCTTTTAATGCCGACCAGGTTGGCTTTCCGGGCTGTAAGTGGACATTGCTGGCTCTTGTTGGTTTTTCATCAACCAACATGCCCAAGGCTTTCTCTGCAGACCTGCTCCCAATCACTCCTTCACTGTTACGACCCATAAATTATAACATTTCAGTCTCTGACATTCACCCAGCCTGTACTTGTGCCTGGGATTGCAACAACCCAGGTGTAGGATTTCACACTTTGTTTTGTTGACCTTCATGACGTTTACACAGGCCCGCCTCTCAAGCCTGTCCATGTCCCTCTGGATGGCATTATCCCATCCTTCCAGTGTGTTGACTGCCCCACACAGCTTGGTGTCATCAGCAAGTTTGCTGAGGATGCACTTGATCCCACCATCCACGTCACCAACAAAGATGTTGAACAATATCGGCTGCGGTAGCGACCCCTGAGGGACACCACTCAACACATGGACAATGACCCCCTGACCACACAATTCATAAAAAACATATCTATAGAAGTCCTTCCTGTTATCCTTTATATCCCTGGTCACACTCAATTCTTACTGGGGCTTGGCTTCCCTAAACTTTTCACCAGCTTCCCATACAATTCCCCTGTATTCCTCTCAGGCCGCCTATCCATCATTGCCGCTTTCTGAAAGTTTATTTTTTCACTCTAAATTTGCACAGCAGCTCCTTATCTATCCAAGGAGGCCTCCTGGCATTTTTGCCCAATTTTCTCCTTGTTGATATGCATTGCTCCTGAGCTTGAAGGAAGTGATCCTTGAAATTCAGCCAGCATTCTTTGGCCCCTTTACCTTTCAGGGCTTTATCCCATGGGACTCTACCAAGCAGGTCCTTGAAGAGACCAGAGTCTGCTCTACTGAAGTCCGGGGCAGTGAAACTTCATAGTTGTCCTGATTTCCTTTAAAGTTTTAACATATTTTAGTGACTTTGGAGAAGCAGCAGAGCAACCTAATAGTAAAACTGGGATTAGGATTCAGGCCTGTGGAGTTTCATTCCTGGTCCTATGTACCTTGAAGAAAACAGAGAAATTAATTCACAAGTACACTAAATTGCAATTTCTTTATTTGATTTGTCTGGAAACAGCCACCTAAGGCACTGTCTGGGTAACTCTCTGTCAAAGCACAGAATGATGACTTTACTCATATGCACACCCACAAATATATGCCTAGAAATTGAACAGTTTAACTCATCTCAAACTGTCCGGCTCAGAAGTCAGTCCTAACATTATAACTGGTTTGTCTTGAATATGTGGATTTTAAGTGGAAGCCAGTGGAAGGCAAAGTGCCATCAAAAAGTACTAGCAACAAAAATATATCTGTCAGTAAGCAGACTGGATGCTAATTAAATCTTTTCTCCTCTGCCCTAGTCATGAATCTTAACTTATTCTTGGATGAATATCAAAGCTAATCATCATTTTACTACTTCAACATTCTCTTCAAAGCAGTATCAAAAGTGGACCAAGGATAACTAGAATTTACATTCTGATTTAGTAATAAGGTATCAATATTCACAGAGACCTTTCCCCCTGGCACATAAAAATATGATAAATTACTATTTTATTTCAGGTTTAGTGTATTCTCTATTTATTTGATGTTATTGCTGAAAATGGTTCTATATATTCCTGAATGTAAAATGTGACTGCAGTCCCACTAAGTTAATGGGATAATCTATACATTTTTGGTAAAAAAAAAAATGTTTGCATAAGAGTTAGAAGTTTGAGTTTGTATGAAGTTGTCACTTGGACTGTCAGCCGTGTTAGTAGATTATTCATTTGATAACAGTGATTTATAGAATTCATCTAAATTCCTTTGAGCTTTGTTTTCATAATTTGTTTAATGGGACAAAAGAAATAAATGGGCAAGTGGAAAATAATTTTCCCTTCCTCCCGACCCCCCCCCCAAACTGGAGTCAACCTCCTGAATTATGAAGCTTTATCCCTAGACTTTTCAGTCAAATATCTCGAATAAGTGAATAATCTTTTTCAGTGTTACCTTTCTCCGGATTTCTTTTATTGCTTCACTCTCCATGGAGACCTACAGAAACTTGTGCTGTGAAGTGCAGCTGGGAACAGGGCCCAGTAAGATGTTCACTGTATTTTCCTCCTGATAATATCGCAGAAAAGGAAAGTGACTTGCAGTTAATAACATGCCTTCTGTGAGTACTTGTTCCACCCTTACTGCTGTGGTACCCTTTACTTTATATCCTTTTAATGCTGATACAGCTTATTTATGTGTTAAAATAATATCCAGAGCTGAGTCATGTTTGTGTTCAGTAGTAAAACAGACCA
Source organism: Dasyornis broadbenti (assembly GCA_013397935.1). Taxonomy (NCBI): domain Eukaryota; kingdom Metazoa; phylum Chordata; class Aves; order Passeriformes; family Dasyornithidae; genus Dasyornis; species Dasyornis broadbenti. Next base: position 1,665,920 of record VZRN01006529.1, on the reverse strand, counting down.
AATCTCAAATTTTTCCTAAGTCAGACTTATATTTACAGATCCATAAGAGGCTAAAACTCTGGGCACTAAATTGCAGAGATTAACTTCATCAGCTGATACATGCAGTATGTAGCATTTTAAGAGATATAACTATAGACCAATGTGTAAAAAATCTGATGTTACTGTTGACCCCATAGAATGTCAATACATGCCCTTCTAGCAATAATAGGTTTACTTCATGTTAAAATCACATCATTGTCATTGTCCTCCATAGGAAATTTTAGAGTTTTATCCAATAATGGGAGTCATACCCTACACTTAAATTTACTTATTGCCCCAGCCCCATTCCCAGATCCTCCTTGTTTCCCTGAGCTGACACTCTCCCCAGAGCACCACAACTTAATAAAGTTTTCCTGTGCCAAAAACCTGGCACAAATAATGGTCTGAACAGCTACAAATTCAATTATTCACTGAAAGAGCCTGCAGACAGAGAAGGGTTTATATCATAGTTTTACAAAAAGAGAAACTGATGAAGAAACATGAAGTGTCTTGTCCAGTACCATGGAGCTGTCAAAGTTAGTGCCAAGGTTGGATTCACTCATGATTCATATCCCTGATCTCTAAACACAAGAAGATATCACTCAAGGTCCATGAAAGCCCCTGGCTGCAGAAAAAGGAAACTAGCATGTTTCTGCAATGTCTCATAATGTTCTAAAACCTTAGGATAAAGACAAACACAGGTGAGCATGGACCAGAATGTAGTATGAAAGCCATGGTTAAGTCATAAAAAGGAACAGGTGCTTGGGTCAAAATCTTGCATTTGAAACTGCAGGAGCACAAGGCAGAAGCATATAAGTCTCCACAGGAAACTTCAGGTTAAAAAAAAATTCAACTCAAAAGATAAAGAAATCCAAGAAAATTCTCATAAAAGCATTTGGCATTTATATTTGGAAGCTGACATGGGTTTAAAGTAGAATTTATCCTGGACAAGGACATAACATGTGATCTATTTTTTCCCTTAAATTTATCAGTCATAATTCAGCTGACTATTTCTATTTCTTGCTTCAACCTAAATCAGTTTTTTGGTCAATTCTACTTCAAGTCCTCTCTTCCAGTCTTCTCTTTAAATCACATAGGTTTTTCAGCTGCACCTAGCTGCTTCACATTTTAAATCTCTTCAAGTTTAACATTGATCTTAATTGAGCTCACCATTCCCATTGTTCTCCTACAGCTCCATCAGGTTTTTGAATTGCTTTATTTTCTCTGTCTACTTCAATTTCTGGACTTAAATCATATCAATTTTATATCAACTTTTCAGTCACTCTTATCTCAGACATCTATTTTTACACCTTACTTTAAATCACATCAATTTTCATACTGATGTAAATTATATAGCCTATTACTTGTTCTTGGTATATTGACTTTAAAAGGATTTCCAATTTGTATACATCTCCGTATATTTTTTATGTTTGCAGTACCTTTATGTGACATGCTGAATTAAAAATTAAATTGAAAATTATTTTCCATATGGAAATATTGTAACTGGCAACATAGAATTCTTAAAATATAATGTTTTTCCTTAACAAAGGCCTAAACCAAATCTTATAAAATTAATGGGAATCTTTCCAAGTAGCATTAGGAAAAATGCAAGGACAGAATTTTAAAAGAAATATACTCCCACATTATGAAACTCAGATACATTTTCACAGGAAAGATCAAATATGAGATAAATTTAGGATAGAAGTTAAATTTTAAAATAGACATAAATTATAAACTGATGCTATTTTAGTAACACCTGTTTCTAAATGACAAGATAAGTAATGTAAGCAAATATAGCTTACCAAGCTGATCTGAAAGAAGGAAGAAAAGACTACACTTGGCTTTGACTTGATCAGAAAGGCAAAAAAGAGTTGACTAACTCCATTACAGTTACTTCTCCAGGAAAGAAATACATCTGCCTTTTTTTTTTCTGACCCTGAAGACAAAGAATGTAGGGTCAGAATTGGTGCTATGTCAAATGTTCTACCTATCTTAATGGGCTGTGTTTTCAACCATCTACTACCTGCTATATTATCACAGTTTTCAAATTAAATATGGAGATGGTAGAATTTTATTGCTCAGCCACACAGAAAAATGGATTGACACGTAGACAACACTCTTTCAGCTGGGGGACTTTCTGCTGTTATCCCAAATTAGGCATCAAGTTGGGTGTCCTGCTAAATACAGATATCTGAGCTAGTTACCTTCAGAGCCAATGGAAAGAAGATGGCATGTCATGGTATGCCTCATCTCATCAGCAGAATGACACCCCAAAAATGTCTATTCCTTTGCGAACAAAAAGTACTGATTAAATAAATCCTAAGGCAATTAGCTCAGGGAAAAAACAAACAAACAAAAAACCAAACAAATCCAAAAAACCCAGAATTGGGTGCAAATTAAAGCCCCTTTTGGGATGGAGTCTTGAGTCGTATAAGTGCTTCTGGAATAAGTGAGGAAGATGGAAACAGAAGACAATTTCACTTCATTTTCTGACTTACTATGTCAAAGACCTATCAAGCCTGCTCACCTTGCTTACAGGAACTTAGCAACACCGAGGCCATAGCTATTGCTGCTAACAATACACAGTCAACTCCATGGTCAACTCCAACCTGATTTTTTTGGTCTTAGCATCACTCCCAACAGAATTTCTAATTGCCTAACTGATACAAATCTTAATCTATAGACAAACACATTCAGCTGCAATACTTACAAATATAGCATATAAAGGATTATTACTTTGAAATATATATGTCCAGGGACTTGTTCAAAATAATAAAACCAAAACCCAAAGCTAACATGGGTGAATTACAACTCCTGCAGTTTTCTATGTATCAGAAATGCCTTAGTGTCTTGAAAGGAAACATGATATGTTTTAAAATTATCTGGTTAAAATTGGAGGCTTAAAATAATTACAACAAGGACCACTGAATGACAAATTCTTGTTGCCTAGTGCATAAGATGAAATGCATAACAAATCCACTTATGATATAATACAATATATGTCAAACCATAACAAAGTTTCCAATCAACAGTATAAAATTTTTACTAATAACTTTTTTTCAGGGACTACTAAGATTTTTCATTGGCATAGGAAATTTGTCTAATCAGGAAGTTTTCTTAAGGAGAAAAAGACTTTTATAACACGCCTGTCTGCTTGGGTGGTATAAACAATGAAGTTTTTGTTGCCTAAAGTAAATGGGAAGGCAGATACAGAAAGAAAAAGAGTGTCAGGGCAGATTGTTTGTCCTTTTAGAACAAAGATATTTCCTTCTTCTCTTTGCTCTTTCTCCATGCTTGCAGTTCTTCCCTAGGAAGAGGAAAAAGTGATCAAAAGGCTTTGAAATGTCTTCCTTCTCCTTCAGTCCTGGATCAGAGCTGAAAGTCCTGCTGTAAACAATTCCTTCTGCCTCGACTGTAGGAGATAAGATGGAAAACTTCGTGGGGAAGTGAATCAGCTAAACAGCTGATGCAAAAGTGATTGATGTAGGACTTACACGTAAAAATGGAATCTGTGAAGTAGGTAGAAAAGCCGAGAAAATGCGAGAACTAGGCAGTGTAATTGATGAACTGAAAAGCAATTATGGTCTGAAGGGACAGAATTATTTTGAGGAACAGGTCTAATTCCAGAGGATCAGTGTGAACAAATCCTTCAAGGCTGTCAGGGGGCTAAGCAAGGACCAAAGTCATCTTTCTGACACATGCAAGGCAAATTGTATTGTTACATAAACCACTTCAGGAATAACCAGGAATTCCAGAAGCAGAAGACAGAAAAAAAGAAATCCCCACAAAACTCCTCTGCTGTATGTTCATCTCCTTTCAGTAACCTAATATTAGAAACTGAGTAAATGGCAACATCTCTTAGAGCTGATTCTGACCTAAGTGTGTGATTGATCAGACTGTGACAAAAAGGTTCAATCTGGACAGGTAAGCATTGAGTCCTATAGCTTCTAGTCAACTGGTGAGTTACTGTATTTTTATTTTCCATTTCATTTGACTACAGATTTTCACAAAAGTTGTACGAATTTCAGAAGAGGCTCAGTTGCCTCAAATCTACAGTTCTGTTTTAGACACTCTAAGTCCAGCAGATACAACAAAAGTAGTAAATCAACATGTACCCATCTGCAGAGGCTGCTGGAGACCTGGTGATGTGATACCTGGGTTTAAGTACCTTGAAAATACAGGCACAGGACAACATGGGAGGCCCCAGAAATGTAAACCCCCTACCAGTGATCAATCACCTCTTATCATTGAAATACTGTGGTAACAGAAGAGAGAACATTTATCCAACATAAGAGAAACACATCACAGGCAATAAACCCATGTGGATGTGGACTTGTGGACCACTGAAGTATGAGCTAGGTGTAAAGTGTATCAGCAAATATAAAAATGTTCTTAAACAACTCCTGGAGGGAAGAGGGAAATCACCAAGATCACCATCATAGCCTCAAATAAACCTGAGGGTTCCCCTTATAATATAGTATAATAAATATAATAATATATATCCCCCCTTCTGCCTTATGCACTGAAATTGAAAGGTAGAGAGAGGCATAGAATAGACGAGCAATACACAAGGAAAAATTAGTTTATGTATTTATCATTTTAACTGCACATATTTTGAACTATAATTGTTAGTATCATCGTAACTAAAGTAGAAATAATTCTTTGGTTAGTTTGTTAGGTCTAACACTAAAGATATGTTCTTGATTTTGAGTTTAAAGTGTGTTCAATTTTTTCCTCACATGCTTTTGAATGGGAAAGACTGGTAGGGACTGGATAAAGAAAAGCTAGTATACTCTACAAGTGAAAAAAAAAAAAAAGAAAGCCTCACTTTGGTTGAAGAGTTTCTGGAAGAACATTTTAATCTTGACTAATCCAATGATCTTGGAGGTAGAGCTGGAATAGTACACCATTTTGTGAGTTGGTGAGTAAAGACCTTTTGACCCAAGAAAAACAAGGACTCTTCATGTCTAATCCTGGATGCAAGATCTGCTGAAGAGGTTTAAAGTTCTCCTGTACAAAGACGGGAAATAGAGAGCTCTGAATAAAATGCAAACAGGTTTTGTTTTATATTCACAGTAAGGTTTCTCATTTTTTAACACCTTACAGTGATTTTGCTTGGAATAAGAAAATTTATTATAACTTTGGATGTACCTTGTTCGTCTACCACACTTACTATGAAGATGTGGCAGAATTGTCAGCATATATACCATTACTCAGATGGATTTGGGTCTTTGTGCAGAATAGATCCCAATTTTGTAACTATAAATATTCCTTTACACTGAATTAATTCCTAATTCCACAAATGCTTCCATAAGTTTTAGCTGAAACCATTCACTGCTTTACGTGATTTTAATTCCATAACCTGTCTAAAAGCAGCTTTGCTAATCAGACTGAGCTAGCTACAGAAGCTGTGGTTATTTTTATTGTTGTGATTATATACTCTTCTTTAGGAATGATAAAATCATAGAATCATTGAAGTTGATAGTGACCTTCAAGATCATCTAGTCCAAGGATCAACCCAGCGCCACCACAATCACCACTAAACCATATCCCCAAGTGCCCCATCCAGACCCCTGTTTAACACACCACTAGCTTTCTGGGAAATTTATTCTAATGCCTAACCACTCTTTTAGAGAAAAAAAAAGACAATAATTCTAGAATCTAATCTGAACCACTCCTGGCACAACTTAAGGCCATTTCCTTTCATCCTTTTATTTGAGACTTGGCAGAAGTGTTTCAGGTAGTTGAGAAAGATCAGTGAGGTTCCCCCTGAGCTTCCTCTTCTCCAGACTAAACAATGATCAAACTTTCTTCAGAATTTAAGAAAGGAAAATCTTTAAAAGCCAAGTGGAGCACAGACATTTGACATCAGCACCTTATACACAGCAAGGGCAATTTCAAAACACCTGAATCCTGACAGTAAAAAATGACAGCAAAATGTTTTATTGCTTTGTTAGGAACATGGCTCAAATGGCCTATACATTGATACTGGTTTTGACTTTTGTGATTAATTTAGAAATTATTCTGCCATCAGTTATAATGTTGAAGAAAGATAAATTTGTACATTTCCCTTTACAATTTAAAGAGAGGTTTTAGCTCTTTTTATTTTTAATCACACCTCTACTTTGGTTACAGTTTAAAATCTGTCATCCAGAAATCCCTGAAGCTCACTGTGTTTCTTAGTCTGCTGAAAATACTTTTGCCTTTGGCTGCCCTTAGGGTTGAGGCTAGAAGAGCACAGGGAAGTATGCCAAGATCTTGGACGGATGCACAAGGGACTCTACTGGGTCTGTGGTACTTTAAAACATTTTCCTTGAAGGAAGGCAAATAGTCATCAGAGTGTTTGAATACTGGGAAAAAATCCCCCAACAAATTCAATGAGAAAAAATAATAAAATAGAATGTACTTGTATTGCTTTGAAGTTCTTGTATTCCACACCTGAGCGAAAATGTTCAACTCTTTTACTAAATACGTAACACCTCTGAAAACATAATCTATAAATAAACTGTTAATAATTACTTTGCTCAAAAGAAAAAAAGAAAAATCCTCCTCCTGGTTTTACTAGCTTCTAGATATTATAGTAAATTTGTTTTCATAATATATTGAATTTCTACATTTCTTTATGAAGCAATTTTGCAACTTTATTTTCCTCTTCTCATCTTTAGTCTTGGTTGCAACTAAGAAGGTCAAAGTCCAAAAGGTAAATGAAATAACACTATTTTCCTCAGCTCTATAGCACGCAAGTTGATCTGTGTACAGTTGTGCATTGTCATTATTAGTGATCATTAGCATATATATTCAGCAATCTCAAGTGTGTTAGAGCAGCAGCTGAGATTGTCTTCACTGTGTGATACCTACAATTCTGCTTTCTGTTTGACACAGTTCAGATGAGGATGTGAAACTCTAACACGGGATAAAAAAATCAAGGCCAGAAACATCAGTAGCTCACAAAAGGCTGGTGGTAAAATGGTAGCTATCTAGAATGACAAAAAACCCAAACCCAACATCAAATTATATTAAAGCACTTTCTGAAGCATTTATTTTGGGAAAAAACCAATCTTCTGAAGTAAACATTTTTATGGGAATATATATAGGGAATATTTTTATAAATAGTAAAGGAAGCCTTAGATTGCTGAATATCAGAAAATAAATATATACAGCTTGGATATCCTAAAGAGAGTCTGTTTATCCAAGTACTTTGACCTTCCTTAGGGCCACTCCATCACTCTGCAGTCTGAGAATAAAAATTAAGCTTGGATGTTTAGAGTTACCAAGGCTCCCTGCATCCCCTTCAGTGAATCTGGTCATTGTTCTTTAAATCAATTAAGTAAAAAATGTTAGCTGCACTCCTAAACTTCAATATTTACCACACCTCTCAGCAAAACAAGTATTCTGATTCCTTGAGATGCTGGATTTTACTGGAATCATCACAGTTACTGTAAAGGTGACAGTTTCCACATGAACAGGAAAAAACTAGGCTTGGCACAAGTACCAGTAAACAAAATATAGCAGCAGGCCAGAGTAGGAGAAGAACCAAAATAGACAAAGCAAGTTGAGAACATAAACGTGACCTAGCATGCCATTCTAAAAATGACAGGCACTCAGGACTGTTAACCATTTACCAGTCCTGCAACTTGATAAGTTTGATATACATGACTTTGAAGAGGAACAATACAAAGCTCAGGGATTTAGAGCACTGTAAGCAGCGTAGAGGTGTTATGCTACTACTGTGCAGAGAAATTATTTTTTTTCTATTCAGGAAAAGAAAGGCATGTGATGAGCATATCAAACTAACAAGGAATTTCTGCTTTATATTTGCTTCAGATTAAACAGTAACGGATATTTGAACTTCTGGATATATTTTTCATAGAAGATATGTAGATTCTGTATCTTTGTTATGCCTCAGCTGGATTTGTGGACAAGTAAAAGTGAACACCATAGGGATGCACATTGAAATATACTGAAGGAATATATAGGCAGTAAGATAAATAAGTGTGTATTTCTGATATTGGATAAGTAACTTACTTTGTGAAGTTCAAGAATGAGCAGAAAATATATATCTTCTTAGGAAATGAGGATTTTAGAAAAAATATTCTGCAGTTTGTGTTTATCATAAAATGGCAATGTTTATTTTAATGTAGGTAGACTGTGATGTATGTATATTTAAATCTCATGGTTTGTTGAGCCACATGTAATAAACTCAGTGAATCACTGTATTTGCAGCCTTGAGAATTAATTATAATCCCATATCCACAGCAAGCTTTAAACACTTTAATTTGCATAGAAAATGTAAAAGCATTTTCCAGATCTTGACTGTCTCTGAAATATAAAAAATTGCATTTTCAGTGGGAAGAAGCTGGTATTTTACTTATCTATCATATGGTAGAGTAGTGATTTCCTCCATCCCTAGTGATCACACAATTTAACATTATGATCTTTCTTTTTCAGTCTTTCTTTTCAGTCTGTCCTCTTAAGGTAACAAAGATACCACTCCTATTGATAGCTTGGTAACTTAAAAAATAGTAGAACATACTGCTTAGAGTCACATGAGTCAGCTGTGATAAGGTAAAACATGCTGGCAACTTCCATATCCTGCGCTTGTGTTTTATAGTCTATTTTCTAGATGAAAATATCTAGAAATATCTGCATAGACTTAAATGTCCATAATTCAGTGATATACCAATACATTTTTTACAGTTTAGCAACAAAACTATTTAAATGGATATGTTTAATATTTTTTTTGGATACAAATAGGTTATAGGTTCTCCTTGTTTCCCTTGATCAAATTCAGATAAATAATCAGGACTTGATCTTTTTCTTCATGTTGTTTTCGGCACACGAAGCCATTGAAGAAATTTTCAGCCAAGACATATAAAAATAAGGGTGTAGAAGTGTACAAAGACAGTCGTGAATATATCATACTAGAAAGAGCTAGCTATTTTAGGATACCATAGATGTTTTTCAATTTAAAAGTGCATTACTGTGTCACCATATTTCTTCATATAATGTGTTCATACAATTTTCTCTAATTGTAAATGCACCATGACAAAAGATTCCTGATTGGATGTTTCACATGTTTCTATGGAGCTCAGCAATAATGATAATCCTATGATGAACAGAAATTTTCAAATTCTTTTTTTTCTTTATTTATTCTTCTTATTATTATCCTTATATAAAAATAAAAGAACACTGAGTCAGCAGTAGTTAAATTTTCTTCAGTACATTGGATAGTTAAGCATATTATGCAGTTGGACTAGAAGTGCTGGTAATTAGAGTTATTGGATCTGGCTAGAAACAATTACATTAATTTCCGTTGATTTTATCACAGTGTTCAAAAACGTTATCAAACATAAAGATAAATGCATGAAATCCCACTAATATAAGGTTTTATTAAGGCCATAAAACAAAGCTAGTCAATGAGGGAGAGAATGTAAAATAACCTATGTTTTTAATGGTGTCTCTTTGTTTTTCTCTAAGCTCATGACAAGGGAACGTAGGCCTGGATTCAACCTTGGTGTAACTCCACTGAAGTTAGCTGAGATACACCAAACGTGGTTTTGCCCCAGAGGATTTTAGATTCATTTATTTTAAATGAAGTCTATACATATTTTAAAATGAACATTGCCCTTCAGAATGCCAAAGTAGTGAGTGTAAAAAGAAAGACATCCGGAAAGATAAAAGAAAATGTGTGTGATATGAAGTGTTTTAGGACAGAAAGTCAAACATTTTAACCACCTTTCCAGGCTCATTCATCTGACTCACTTTGCTTATGCAACGCCTGTGAATTAAACTCTGGTAAAGATAGGAGAGGGCAAATCATATGCCCCTTGTGCTTCTGACTGACTTGGAACCTTCCTAAAAGGGACTACATCATTCACTTGTTGGGCATGCTGTCACACTCAGAAAAATAGAAAGAAAGTGATGATCTCTTTAGACATGGTGCCATTCCCCAGGACAAAAGGGTGAGTAGGGTCTTTAGCTTACTTTTTTTAATGTGTTTACAGCCGTGTAACTCCTGTCTGGAGAGTTATAAGCTGCGTAGAGACGTGCATGTTCAGTCTTTCCTCCAAATCTTCCTTCTCAGTGTGAAGAAAGGTGGGAGAAATTGCGGAGGTCATGGAATGCTACCTTACTCTGCTGTCAGAGATGAAAGTTAATTTTTAAAAGGATGTAAGGATCATTTGCTGTGTACATCTTGCTACATGAATTGCAGATCTAGAAATTAACTTTAAAGTGTTCAGAGTCCCCTCTTCCATCTACCCTGTTCTTTTTCAGCCAGGTGTATGCCCTAGAGTCTCCCTCTTGGCTTCCAGCTGCTGCTTCAAAAGACTGTCAGTCTCCTGAAGGTCTTGAAATGTGTCTGTCAGCTTCACATTAATGTAGGAGACATCATAGGCCAAAAAAATGGCTGTAGCTGGTTGTGTATGAGCTACTGTACCTCCTTCTGTGAAACAGATAAGGAGGCTATCACTACCCTTTCCTATAGTCTGAGTGGGATGGAGAGGAAGGCATAATGTATGTTTCCATTCTGCTATCAGTTGAAAGGACTGAATCTACTTGCCTGGAAGGCTACAGTAGAAACCAAATCTCCATATCAACCACGGTTATAGGACTCTTTCCCTGAGGCAAACAGTGAATATGGATTCCTGCTACTTGTGAGAGGTTAGTAAGGGAATGCAATTCCTCTGAAAATTAAGAAGCTTTTCATTGGGTTTTGTTTGTGTTTTTCGTGCTTATTCAAGTGTATTCTCTTGTGACATGTTCAGCAGGATTAAGTTTTCCCATCATAAAGGCAGTGCTTTAAGAATCATGGTAGGCAAATTTACAAATATGTACATTATATCTAAACAGGGAAGAAGAAGAAGATGCCTGTTGGGCTGTAGCCAGCCTCGCTTACCAATGAGAACATATACTACTCTCAGCGTGAAATTACAGCCAGCTAGGATGTGTGAACATGCTGCTTCTGTTTTACACAAGAAACTCTGTGATGTTCTTCAATATGCTTTGCCTGGAAGAATCACTGTGAAGAAGTCAAATCCTTTACACCAATGATATAATCAGGTTGAATTTAGTTGTATGTTTGAAGACATATAGTTTACAAATTCTACATATTTTGTTGGCTATGTCTCTACTTGAATTAATCAATTCATTATCAGTAATTACAGGAACTACAAGAAACCTAGAAGTCAGTTCTGAGACATGAGACCCTGGACATATCAATGTTAGGAATTCACTATTAATTTACTAGGGATTAATTTCTCATGTTACCTCTGATAACATGATAACAAGCTGGAATGTGGGAATCAAAAGAGCCAATGTCCCTAATGAGAGGAATTTGAGAGTCAGATAGTAGAACACGCTAAAGAGAAAGAAGGTTATAGTTAAGATATGTGGCATAAATATGCCTCTTCCCTTTGCTTAGGGACTAAGCTGACATGTTGAGTTAGGCATTCGGGTAAGATTTGATTTCAGACCAGAAAAACTCTTTTAGCATGCAGGTATTTCAGCTAGTCTGTTGCAAAGTTCAACTATGTCTCTCCTGTTTAACTGGCAGGATTTTGATCCATAAGTATTATACAGAATGAAAGATGGAATTTTTTTCCTTAAATTCCTATCAGTTTCTTTTGAGCTCTATAATTAGTTTAGAAAAAAAAGATCACAGTTACACAGAGATTGTTACACAGCTATTTTGGGATGAGATTTTGCAGATTATGTTTATGCAGCAGGTACAGACCCAAGTGACTGGGAGACCACCAGCTATGCTGAATGTATGCAGAAAAATACTTCTTCCTTCCTGTATTCTCAATTTGTTATTAGGAAGATTGATACTGGCTTCTCATGTTAAGTATTACAGATACATTAAGAGCCGGTAACTCTTACTGAATTACTTCCTTTCAACACAAATAAGTGTGTAAACTAATTTCATCTGACCTGTAGCCAGAGAATGCTTATATTTTCAGTCTCTCTCTCTTCCCTATAACTTTTCTCTTCAACTGCAGTTTTCATTTTGATTTCAGGAGTGGTAAATACAGAGTAATCTGTAATCTTCAATCTGCTACATAAATCCAAACTGCATTATTCTTAGATTGAGGAACACTACACTGTTTATAATTTATTAAAAATAATTGTGCTAATACAGAACTAAAGCAGATGTTAACACCAATCTAACATAGTTAGTTGGCTCATCTATTTTGATATTTAGAATTAAACCTTAACAGAAATAATAACTGGGAGATGAAGAACTCAGATCTGAACCCATATTTAGAAAGATGATCAGATATCAGCTTTTGCTGGGAGTTAGAATTTTATTGGCAAAGAGGATTTCTTGGGTTTTGTTGGTTTGTTTTTGTTAAGTATTGCTGTAAATTGCTGATTTTCATTTGCTAGGGAAAAAATGCAAAAATAAGTTGTCCTTTAAGTTTTCTTAAATGAAAAATGCCTACAGTTGGTTCTCTTATTCTTTCACTAAGGGCAGCACACTGTTCTGTAGATGTTTTTTTATAAGCAGCATGCTCATTTACTGCTGTGTACTGTATTCTGACCTTTTTATTGGTGCCCTGTATGTCCTTTTCACTATGTCTGGGGTATGCTAATCACACTTCTGACACAGACTGAAATTTATTGATCACATTATCTCTGAAATATTTTTGGTTGTTTTTTTTTTCTTGCACTGGCTCAGCTCGCTGTTCCTTCTGCTGATTTAAAAATGTGATTCCACACCAAACAGTGCATGTCATTAGTTACCATTAGCTTATGAATTCATGCCCTTAGTCAAACAGTTGTTGGAAGAAGTCCTGCTTATTTGCTGTGACTCCCTTTGTGCAAGATACATTGTATATGCTTCGTTGATCTCTAAAGATCTCGAAAATTTCAGAACACCCACCTTCTGTTTTGATGAGTGGGAGGAGCTGACAAGTGCTCGAAGGATTAAGAAATTTGTTTTCTGATAGTCTAGGTCCACCTAGTGAGCATCTAGAAATCCTGATTTCTAACTTGCTTCTAATTTAGATTTTTTTCTGTCAGTCAAAATTGTTCTGGTCAACTCTAATGACTGACAAGATGAGAGATTCAGAAAGGTGAAACGTGCCTTAGAAACATCTTAATTTCTTTTTCCACTCCTGAGGTCTTTCAACCGGTAACATTCTCGTCCTAATGTGAGAATGTTCTATTGACTTGGTTATAAGCATTTGTATTATGCCCCTATGTTTGCAGCTTCTTGGAAATGCTCTTTGCTCTACAACAGACATGAAACCATGCACATTTCTTATAGTTAATGCAATTTTGGAGATAAGTCAGAGATTATAGCTAGGCAAAAAATTGTCAGCTTTTTAACTAAATACTCCCTTATTTCATAAAATGAACATTCATTTTCTACACAAATCTGAGCCATCTTCAAAAATAATACGCAAGAGGTCTTTAAGTGTTGAAGTTACACAAAAAATATTTACCCAGTGGGTTTCCATGATTTTAAAAGAAAACTTGACAGATACTATCTTAATTAAGTTTGTGAAGAAAGATCTTAACTCGGCACTGAAAATAGAGTCATGAACCTATTTTTGTACTGAACCTATTTAAATACATAGAAATATTTTTGCCTTTATATTATGTTCCTTTCATTTTCATACCATGAAAGAAGTCAAATTTGGAGAGAAAATGAACGGTTTGATTTAGAATCGAATCAGCGTTTGGACATCTGTTTGGCTTCTTGGTCTGAAAGCCTTACAAATAACAGGCTCATTGATTTATATGTTACTACAGACTGAATATGAAGACTAGTGCTGTTAACAATCTTTTATCTACAAAGGGTCCACCATTTTATATTTTCATAGCAAAACCGAGATTTGAACAAAAAAAAAAATCTTTTTGTCACATGCAAACAACTTATACATTCTTTTAATCTTCATTTGAGAGACGAATCAAAAGAAAGGCTAAAATTACACCATCAGCCTCAGACGCAACACTTTTTTGTATCTTAATAGGAATCTATTACTAAAAACTTATTGGTAAGTATTGCAGCATCACTTACAAATACGTATTAACAAATATATATTAACAACATACAGCTTTTTCAACTAAAAACCACACTGATTTAAAGGGTGTGGAATTCCTTTCATCACAAATTTAATAAGGAAATTCTGCCATTGAGTATGTATACCATGTTAAGTGATGACCACCTTGTCCAGTTGCTCTGGCCCAGGACTCTCTCTTGCCCAGCTGCCAGATACGAGTTTGAGGATCAGGGATCTCTGCCCAGGCTGAGGGACGCAGTGGCTGCTTCCCTGTTTGCAGGTACAACCAGTAATGAAGCTGCTCACTTATCCCAGAGACAGACAGACAGACAGACACACACACACACACACATGCAGGACACTGGCATGGCCAGTCACACAGGCTGTCACAGACAAGGCACTGCCTTCGGCAGTCCTTGGGCTGTAGAGGCAGGAGGTCACTGGTGCAGGCACACACACAGCACTCTCCAGGTTCACTAACACATGCACATTTGTGGTTCCCTCAGGAACTGGCAAGGCCCTTTTGTCCACCTGGCACCTCTGCCTGCATCCTGGTCCTCTTCCCTGCCCACAGATCCCCTCTTTGCTGGCTGGTTCAGCTTGGCAATCACTGCACACATGCAGCACTCACATAAGCACCTCACAATCATTGGGCCCCCCAGAAACCACTGTGGACCCTCCACCCACCTGATACCCCTGCTCCCCTGCTTGTCAGCTGGTCCAGCTTAAGGTTTGCCAGCCAAGATCCATGCACACTGCCTGCCCAGAACCCCAGCAGCCAGCACATGGCACAAGGCCTCTGTCCTGTGGTGCCACTCCATCCCCCAGCACTCACACTGGTGCCCTGAGTAGCTGTTTTTTGGGACCTGCACCATTCCCACTCCATGTCTGGAGGTTAAAGATGCCGACACCACAGGCCAGGGGTACCCATACCCCTGGTCTGGGTCCAGTAGCTGGCACTAAATTCCACTCACACGTATACAGGTCTCACCAGCAGCTGGCATTCAGCCACTGTATTGCACAAATACACACAAGACAGAGTGAGATGACACAGAGAAATAGTTAAGAAAAGGTTTAAGAACAAGATATCTATAGGATATACTGAGGTGATCAGACACAGGGCTCAATCAGACAAGTGTGCTGACTGACCTCATTTTACATGTAGCTACACCCTTTTACACCATTTTCTGTTTACCCCTCACTTCTTTCCTCCCTGCTTGTCCTTACTCTGCATATTGCCTCACCAGCTGGCATAGTCTCAGTGACCTCTTCCCATGTACTGGACCCTTAGGATCACATGTTTATCAGTTTCAGTGTCCTGGTTTGCCTGCAGCTTCCTGAAAGCACATAATTTAGTTCTAATGACCAGGTTTGTTTCCTGTTCTTTGAAAACATTAATTGCTCAGGTTTTATGTCTGTGTGTTGTCTTCCTCCCTTTCCTTATCTTTTTAACTGAATAAAAGAAACATCCTCACCCTCCATATATCCTTGGTAATTTGGCTGACTGACCACAATTGTTTATATCACAGCCCCTGTTAACTGTGTGGTCAGGTCTGTCTCTGTTTGTTGTGCTCTTGTTCATGGCTCCTTTGACCTGATAACCTTAATGGCACACACAAGACCCTTCCATATACCCTCACATATTATTTTCAACCAGACTAAAGCCACTTCAGAGCAGAATATACATGTAAATCATACAATACAAGAAGAAAGGACAGAAGAAACACAAAGAGGGAATGGGATTGAAGATGTTCTTTTATGAAAACAATTTGACTTAGTGTTACCTTACATAAAGCACAATCATCCTACAGTCAATGATGCATAAGGAGTATCATAAACAGAGGAGGAAGAGCTTCTAGAAAGGTTTTTAAACAACTCCTTTGTTAAATCTCTCCAATGAACTGATTCTTTCTCATATGTGCAAACACTTGAGCACTAGAAGTCTTATCTGCATTTACAGATTAAAATCACAGCTGAAAAAATCTTACATGAATATGCTTTACTCAGTTGGTTAAACCCATAGTTTATATTTATATTTAAACATACAATTTTAAATATAAATGCTCAACTGATATTTCTTTTTTTCCAGTAGTCTTTTATGACAAAGTAATTATGTCAGAAACAACCTCTGCCATTTCCTATAGGCATTTGTCTTTGAAATTCAAATTTAGAAGAAAATAAATACCTTTACAGTGCATTAATTTAATGAAAGCTATGAAGTAAAACTGAGCTTCTGCTCATCCAAGGATCTACTCTAAATATTCTCATATAGGGAATAAAAATGTATTTATGCTTCAAGTGTCAATAAAGCAGAGTAACTAATTTCGTTTTGTTTTCTGACATCTCATGTATGCTTTCATTTGTTCCTTAAAGAATACCTTTACTGAGTCTCTTTACCTCATTTCATTCTCCTTTCTTCTCTTACTCTTGGATTTCATTGTTATATTGGTTGTTATTTTCTTTTCCACAGCTATAACTTCAAAAGCAGAATCTTTTGGGGGAGTGATTTCCTCTTGCTGTTCTCCCAAGGGTCTAGTTATGTCCCTCATAGTGATGCCCCTGGTGACTATTTTGTTTAAACTTGGTGAATATCTGGTTTACTTTTGTATTTTAGCAGTGAAAAAACAGTGTCAGTCACAGCAACAATAACAACATTGAAAACCTGTACAGAAAAAGGATGAAATCCACCACAGACAGGTCAATAAGCAAAATCTCAGCTGACATTTTAGCCCCAAAATATTGAATATTGCAATATCCAGATGCAAATTTGTAGGTGGAAAGAAATTAAGATGAAACAACCTCCTTATTAGCTTGCACTGTGGTTCTGCAATGAGGTTAGAGATGGAAATTTTCCCAGAGTTGTTCTTGGGCTGCCACTTTTTTATAAATCTTATATTAGATCCTCCTTTTTATTTGAATAGAAGTCAAATATGTGAGTGGGAAAGCCTGTGAACTATACAGAGAAATTAGATACTTCAAAATACTCATGTGTTGATTAGGAATAAGGAGGACTAGAGAGTTAGTACCTGAAATCCCATTGCTTTTCAGTCTCAGGACTCTGACTTATCTGCAGGTAGATAGTATCATCAAATTAAAAAGAAATGACTGTACACTATTTAAGCATCTATGGGCCACTATTTCCTGCCAACTTTTTATAGAGAGTTTTATGAATCATGCAAGAAATTGGTGATAAAGATAAAATATCCATTTCAGTCCAGCAGTTTCAGATCCATATCTCACCATGACCACTTGTTATAGGCTAATTATATAACAAAGCTGCATCACTGTGCAAATCAAAGTGTATGATTCATGAGACCAGGGCAAAAAAGAACAAAGTGGAAGTGTAGCTGAAGTGCAATTGTTACAAATGATAACTTAGGGAGAAGGCTGAGCAGCTTCTAATTGTACAATTTTCCAAGCCAGTTTCTTGCTGGAAAGAAGCCAGTTATTTCACCATTTCATTCCCTGCTGTATCAAAGCTGTGAGAAGCTGGATTCCCTTTTCTGCCAGCTCCAAAAGGAGAAGCTGAAACAACAGCTTCTGCAGAAGGAGAAGATCTTCCTATCTGAAGCTGTCTGTTCTCTCTTTCTTTGTCCTCTTCCCCCTGGCTGTGATGAGGAAACTACAAGCTTTGTGTATCCACTAGATCCTTTCTGTGGCATAACTGGCCCAGCCCCTGGTCTTCATCCTTGCAGCAGAAAAATTACACTTAATTCAAAAGCTCGTGAGACAGCTTAAGAAGTCATCCAGAATTTCAGTCCCTACTCAGTGGGAGATGAATGACTTTTACACTGGTAACAGTTTAAAATTTCTGAGTTCTTGCAACCTGGTACTCTCAAAAATTAATTTGAAATCATTCAGACAGCATTTCAAACTGAAGTATAAAGGTAGCTATCAAAATTTCAATAATGCCAAGGAAAAGAAAACCTTTTGCAGTTATAATTTTCATTTTTATTGACAGCAGAAAAGACAATATCAGCTTCCTGTTGGCTATTTATGTACAAAACTCTGATTTTGTCATCCATTTAAGAAGGGTTTTAAAAAAATCTTTTCTGTGAAATCAGAAAAATATTTTTATTTGTATATTGTTTAGAATAGTTATTCACTTTTTATAGCTCTTGGTTATTTTTAAAAATAGCCTATAGGAACTAGTGAGTATTGTCTCTGTTACAAAGAAAAATATCTTTTCATTGTTTTAAACAAATAAAAGTGTGCAGACCAACGCAGAGATACTCTTTATTGTTGATTCCTGGCATGCAAGTTTCTTTAGGCCCTGTAAGGTTGCATTAGTCACAGTAACAGCATGTCAAATCTGAAATAGTAAGGAAACAAAGTAGGAAACTCACCAGCAGTGACACATTGCAGTATAGCCCAGCATGAAGAAATACATCAGCATGTGTAATGGATAGAACCAATTTATCTATTTATTCTATAATCCTTTAAAGGAGCAATTTATTTAAGCAATGTATCGGGAATGTTTTAAATCATTTTTAAAGGATCTGCACAACAGTTTCCTGTATTGTATAGCAAGCTGCTACTACTCAGAAGTTTTGGGGCCAATTCCTGGTTCACATGATAGAAGTGTTACCAGTATCATAAAATAGATGCAAACATATGTTATGAAGTTAATGCTAAGATAGAAACAGATTGGGCTGACAACATCCTGGAGACTGCATTAATGAATCATTTGCATAAAGTCACTTCAGTGGAAAACTTTTTATTCAGTTTACAAATTTTCTCAGCCTGAAGAGAGGTAATTTAAAACAGCAGTGAAAAGAAAATACCTCAAGAAGTGCTGGTTAAAGACATGTACGATAACATAAGTATTTCCTCTACTGTGACTTGGGGTTTCTTTCTATATTTCTCTGTACTCTCTCCCATTATCTTTCTAATGTCTAATTTCCTTCCTTTTCAATACAGGGAGAGAGAGTCTTGCCCTTTCAAAAGATATTCTTATATCTCAGTTTTCCTCCCAGTTTTAAGGAGCTTCTAACTGATAGAGTTTTTACAAAGAAGTCTCTCTGTGTGTACAGTTTCTACCAGAATTTCCACTTGACAGTCCACAGAGTCCACACTTCCAGTTTTGAAGTCATATAGGGAAAACTATAATTTTTGTAATGATTATTTCTTTGTTGTTAGACTTTCTTTTTACCTAGATCAAAGCTTGCATATTTATAGACATAGCCATTCGAAATGAGTTTGTTAAACGAGGGCTTTTCTGATACCGTGTTTAATATTTTCGGGGAAAAAAAGGTTATTTTTACAAAATATTTTATAATTCTTATTCTGATAACTGCCCATCTACTTTAAGAAAATTACTTTTAAAATAATAAACATATAAAATTGGAATGGTTTGGAATTTCCCTATTTCAAAACTGGTCATAAAAATACGTCATTTGTTGTACTATACAAAGCTATGATAATGCATAAGCTTGTTACTAACAAATGATTTGTACTGACTAAAGCCACCTGGAAAGCATGGAAGTAAATAACTAATTATAATTATCTGCTGATTTTACACTGCTATCTATTGTCTGCTAAGCATGGATCTGGCCTCTCTCTTTTTTATGTTTTTAAAGAGAACTGTAAATCACTGTCAACAAGCCTTTGGCTTATTCAAGCAAAATTCCTTTCATAATATTTTCAAAATTTAGGATGTGTCTGTATTTAAAAAGCTGCAGCCAGGGATGTTACCAAAGAAAAGAATCTCCAGTGAAATACCTTGGGGAAGATTAATATTTTATTATTGAGGATGTAAATTGAGTGACAGAAGAATTTTTCTCTTCAGATATCTAAAGCAAAATCCATCAGAGATCAATATTTGAAACAAAATGAGAGGGTTTGCCAGGACGATGTGGCTTGACATGAAAAGGTATCACAAAATATGCACAACACTTAGAATAAAAATGTAACACTGTTATTCACGACAGAGGACTCAGAAAAAATAAGACTCATTAGTCAAAGAAATATGATTTCCAAGAGAGTAGAGATGAAATTAAAAGCTAATTCATCTGATTTTTAACCCAGAAAATTCCAAGGAAGAAAAACACTTTCTATACTGTTTCACTTTGAATAATTATTAGATAGACTTTTGATTTAATTAATATACATTTAAATCTCTATGATGAAGCAGTTCCCATGTGTTTGCTTAAGTACCTTCCTCCAGGCCAGGTAAAAAAAAAAAAAAAAAAAAAGGGGAAAGGANAACCCCCGGCCAGGAAAAAAAAAAAAAAAAAAAAAAGGGAGAGAGAGAAAATTGGAACACTGTCATGGAAAAAGAATGGACATCAACTCTTTTTAAAGTGAAACCTTAAAGCAGCTTGTAGCTGCTTACACCTTTCCACACTGAAATGAAATATTCACTTCAGGCTGCCATGCCATGGTTGCATCATGTGGCTACCAGTGGAACTCTGCCAGTGGACAGGATGCTGACTAATTCAAATTTCCAAAGTGGAATGAAAAAACTAGCAAACACTCCAGTTAGTTTCTACCTACAGTCCTTAAGTGACTGTGACTTTAACAAGTCACTCTCTTTAAAAGAAAAATTCCTGTATTTATCCAATGCCTTGTCCCTTCCGTATATTTACTTCTTGACAAATACTATTTTCATTCTGAGACACCATTCAAGTTGAAACCTTTTGATCCTGCTAGAAGTATTAATTCCAAATAAAGAACTGTTAAAATATAAACATAGTTTAATGTGAAATATGAAAAATTTCCAACCTTTTTTTGTCCTGAACAATGGTCATTATCTAAATTCCTACAAATTAAAAATATCCAGAACTTAAAGACACTTTGGTTACAGTAGTATGACACTTATTTTCCATGACAGTAGAAATAAAGAGTATCAGAAGGTCCTATATTTTACACACTTTATGAAATCCATCTGGGAAATATACAGTCAAATTTTCATTCTAGACCCTTTCTCTTCCATATAAAATAATACAGAAAACAGCAAATAATTATAACATGGGCATGACTCTTTGATAATTGTTGTAAGGTGGCAAGGACAAAATAAGACAGAAAGTAAAAGCTCATTCTCACAAAAACAGCTAAATCCATGACTGAAATTTTACCATCAGTTTTTGTAGTAATTTTTCATTCTTTTTCACTGAAAAGGCCTTTCAGAGCTTTGGGATGTGACCAACTAATCCACTTAATACTTATTTAATTATCTCAGCACTCTGTTTTACAATTCTCCATGAACTACTTAGATGTGAACTGATACCTTCTCATCACAGAGCTTAGAATACAACCTTCACAAAATTTAATGAAGGGGAAAATTAAAGTAGAACAACATTAAAAAAATTATATCATCTATATGCCAGTATTGTTCATTTACAGTTATTCACAGAATGTATATGAATAACGTTTTACATATAAACCTCATAATTTTGTGATACATTTCAAAGACATAAAGGGTCTTACATAATAATTGAAATCTCATACATAATTGTAAGATACAGGAAATCATAATGGTAATAGCTTACATATATTAATACAGGATATATTGTATAGCAAAGCTGCTTTTTTTTTTTTTTTTCCAAGTATATATTATCATCAGGATCTTGACTTATTACAGTTAAATTATAAGGTCAATAGTAAACACTCTGAGAGCACTATATGAGTGATACTGATGTGATTAATCCTGCTAATTATATAGGAAGTACATCTAATACAGACATTGAAGTGGGGTAAATTGAATAGATGTCAAGTGTTTGACCACAGCTTCAGCAGTAAATACTGGATTGACATGAAATTATATACACCATGTGCTGGAGACCCACAGGAAAAGATGATTGAGAAAAGTAATGTCAAGTAGTGAATATTTAATGACCTTTTGTAACTGCTATATTTTCATCAAGACAAATTTTGTATTGCAATGCTGTTTTTAACATACCAATGTCTGTAAGACCATCTTATCATTCTGTCCCTAGCTGAAAAAAAAAAAAAATCACCTCATACAAAGTTATATTACCCCCACCGCTTGTCACTCTGTCTTCATTAAGAACAACTATGAACATGTAGTTTCAGAGATTTTAGTTTAAAAAAACTCTACGATTTTTTTTTTTACATTCTTATCCTGACTATGAAATTGAAGTTGAAACCTTTGTCATCACTGTGGAAACCAAACTGACTAATTTCACTTGTGAACTATTGTGAAGTATTGTTAAAATATAAAAAGTGCTGCATAACTTGCATGATTTGAATCTTACTAACATTGTTTTACTTCTGTTGACTAGGAGTGACTCGATATTAACCTGGAATATGCAGCTTCAGGAGCTGTTCTTCCATCTTCATCTACTTTCAAGAGACTATAAGACTTTCAAGAACTATAAGACTCAGCTATTTGTGTGGATATTTGAGAAACACATCAATAAGTGTTTGCTACATATTCTCAACAGTTTAAAGTATGAAGAATTTGTGTTTATTGATGTTTTTCTCCCACACTGGTCTTTCTTATACTTGATAATATTTTTTTTTTTCCCAAAGGAAAGATTCAGTGCATATGTAGATGATAAGAAGCCCAATCTATTTAAAGTGGAAATGTACCTTGTTCAGATCCAAAATGAATTTGTTTTGGTTTCATTCATTACGTATGACACTTTTTTTTTTTTTCCCCCTCCCCTCTTACTAGCTTTAAAATCCTGATTGGATAATGTTTGGAGTTGCTGGCTGGAGTTACTTTCACTCTTATAACTCTCTTCCTCATGCCACAAGGGGGAAATCAGCAAGTGGCTGGGTTGGGCTTAGTTTCTGATTAGGGTTAAATTAAGACAGTCTTTACAGAAGACATAGAAGTTGCTCTGTTCTGAAGATCCTCTTTCAAAAGGTTTCCCAGTTAGTTCTTAGCCCTCCTGAAATCATCATTAAATTAGTGTGTGCAGGCATACTGTAAATCATGCAGATTAGTGTATGCAGCAAAAATTCCAATTGTGACCATAAGAGGTATTTGCTCTGACAAGTAATTTTATCTGCAGCTGCCAAAACAAAAGTTGATTATGTTTCTCTACTGTAATAGGTGGTCAAAGGTAACATCTTTTCATACGGGATGGTCAAAATCTTTAGAGTAGAAAATTCAGACTCTGATCATAGAAAGAAAGAAATTCAATACATTATTTCTCTTTACAAATCTGTTTTAGTGGTTGTTTTATTTTTATTTTCCTTTATGCCCAGAATTGTCCTGCTGGCAATATTCATTGTCTCAGGATCATTCCTCACTGTATGGACTGCACTGTGCTTTCTGCCTACATCCAAATGGTGAGCACTGCATCCATAAACTCTGTGTTAGAGCAACCTTGCAGAGCCATGACACTGAACTTTAAGGCTAAGCTTTTACCACTGTTTCTTTCACCCTGCAGTTAAGTCACCAGCTTTCACTGGTAACTACCTCAATCCTGCAAACAAGGTGTCCTTGACTTCTATAAACAAATTCCCTGCGCTGTGTTACTCTTCTGTTTATCGTGTTCAAAATCTTGACTATAGCCATGAATGTTATCCAACAACTTACTGAGGCTTCCCTCATTTCAAACACCTTATTTACGGGAACATATCCTGAATTCTGAAACTTTCAGCCTGGTGTAACTTTTTGTGTTCTTGAGCTTAACTATATTTTCTTTAAAAAAACCCATCATTTACAGAAGAACTGGATAAAAAATAGCACATAAGCTGATCTTACATAGGACCGATTTCTCTCAGTCTCATACAATAGGGTTTATATATTTAAGATAGTCTTTAATAACTATTCATATTCAACAAAATATCCATTATTTTCATGCTTTAATAAAGTGAGAGAATGTCTAGCATAGTTAGGCTTGCAGTTGGAGACCCAGTTTTAAGCACAGTTGAAAGTATTAGACTATGCACCAGACTCCATACTTTTCAAAATTCAAGTTATTTTATCTCTTAGTTATTATATGATATGGAAAGAGCTCATTAAAGCCAGGAATTCAAGAATGAAAGCTTGTCCTCTGAGAACAGAGTGACATGTCAAGTGAAAGAGTTGTATGAATCTATTTATTTTAAGGACTTGACAGATCGCCATTAAAAAAAAATAATGTGCCACACCTGCCACTATGTTGAAAGAAAAACTGGAATCGCTTGGCTGTGAGAACTGGAAACAGACTTTCTACGTTTGACGCCCTGAGATCTGTGCATTATTTCAGGCTTTCTGTGCTCATGTTTGAATGATTATGTGTTTCAGGCTCACGACTCTAAGTATTCTTTCTATATTTTTCTGGCAGTAAAAGTTTCTTGGTAACAGTATGTGATATGCAACTGTATGTTTACTTGATTAAAATCTCACGTATGAGAAGAGAGTTTTGCTTTCTACGTGATGTCTTTTAAAGAAAAAATCATATAGTATTTGAATTATATCTCTTTTTACCTCTTAAATCAATACCAATCAAATGATACAGACTGGTAAAATACATTTCCATTCAGCAATGTTATTTTATTAAAATTAAATTGATTTAATCTCAGTTTCAAAAGTGGAATATAATACAAACAAAACAAATCAAGGATCCTCTCACTCAGAGAAGAGGCAATGGCCAAATCCTGATGGCACATGCAATCTTGTTAACAGGCTATCAAGCAACAATAACTGTTATTAGACTTATCTGTCTTATCTGTATGAGTGTGTGGCAATGGTTAATAATTAAGTTTCAGTTTCTAGAATGCAGCAACTCTAGAAATGAAGAAATACAATTCTAAGTTCAATCTTCTGATGTGATTAAGCCTGTTGTGACCACAGCTCACTGAAGAGATTGTATTCTGCTTTTATTTCAGTCTGGTCAACACTGGTTTATGTGGATTAGGTTTTAAAATGAAAACTATCTAGATTTATGTCCAGTTTTATCTAAATCACTAAAATTTGAGAAAGCTGGAGAAAGAACAGCTTGGAATTTGTGAGGAAATAAATTTTGTCAAAACACATCTACTAATCCAGACTGAAAAAGTTAGTGGGAGCATATAAAATTCAATGACTTTTTTTTTTTTCTTTTTAGGAAAGCATTTTCTAGTCAAAATAAATGAGAGTTATAGATAGAGCCTAAATCGTCAAGCATCCAATAGGTTCAGTTTAAGAAGCTAGAGTAAGTTTGACCATACCTTTTATTAATATACATATCTTTACAGGATTTTCTTTATAAACTAATTGAAAGATCTCAGTTATGTACAGTTACTGAGTCAACTGCAAACATCAATAAATTTTCCATAGCAGATTTTCATCAGATTTTCTGATCAGCGCTAATAAATTTGAAATATTTATTTCTGATCCAATTTTAATTCAGAAAGTTCTGGAATGTTACAAAATACAATGGGTGAAATTTGCTTGGGTATTTCTGGCATAGAAATATGACACAGTTGATACGTCCATATTGACCTTGAAATTATTTTTCAAAGAGAAAGAGAAATCCATACATCATTTGACAAAAACATGGTTTTATCTAAAATGTGTTTTAAAAAAGAAGCAGGTATGTATTTACTTCATGTTGCACCAAATTGACATAAAGGGGGAACATTTTTTTTGAGAGATATTATAGATATACAGAGATATAGATTTATAGATATATAAATATGCCATTGCATATTTTCATTAGTTTGGAAGGGATAGAAATAGCAGTTTGTCATGCAGTAGCAGAATAATTTCCAGCTGTTGTGAAAAAACCCTGACATGGTCAGCCTTTGTGCAGTGCGCAAGACTCTAGCTCAAGTGTGAGTGGAAGCTTCACCTGAGCTCAGAGTAAAGCACTAACCTCTATTCTTCACAGTCAGCATGAATTCCAAGGGATCTTTCTTCTGGACACTACCTTTATTCAGTCATTCTGACAATATAAACCCACCCTGGTGTTGGGGGAAAAGAAGTAGTAAAATTCTCCCTTCACCCTGCTGATCAGGCACCTCAACACACACTTCTTTTGCTGACAGTAGTGAGCAGTAATGGTGGCTTCTCAGCAGCCTCCAGCAAGCAATAGTAGACTTCTCTGCCCCACACTTCATCTTTTGATTTTACATCTGTGCCTTACTGATTACACTGTTGTACCCCACTGAGTTAGGAAGGACCAGGTTAACAAATGATGCAGTGTGTCAGCACTTATACAAGAAAAAAATATTTATGCTTTATTTAGGGTGGGACAGCCTATTTTGTAACACTTTTTTTTTTGTTTTGCCACTTAAAGAGAGAGCATTTGCGACTTTTATTAGCTTGTTTTGTTCCAGATTATTTTTAAAATATCTTCTATTTGAAGTTTAGACTTTCTAATGCGGTAGAGACCAATACTGCAACAAAACATGCAGCTGTATTAAAGCCTAAATAAATTAGAAAAAAAGGACCATGAAGAAAAGTTCAGGATGCCTTCAGCAGAAAAATTACACCCTCCCCCCCCCCATGCCCACATCCACACAGATGTGTAGCTAACAGATTTAATTAGAAAAATGTTCAAACTGGAATTCTCAATAGGATCAGTTCTTGGCACTGAGATTTTCTGGGTTGTAATTCTCTGATCAGCTTTACAGATATTCAGTAAAATTTGGTGGAGGTATGAAAGTGCTACCTTGCCCATCCTTTGCAGCTACTGTTATACACAGGTGCTTCTGTACCCGCCTCCTCTGCTTGTCGGTTAATCCTACAGGCAGAATTGATTCCGCATGTCCGTCCATGCAGTGTCAATTTGAAGCAAGCGCACACACTTACAGGATACCGTACCTGTCAGTATACTATTGGCCTAAATTAAGATTAGGATTTAAGAATTACTGCAATTCAGACATAAACAAATCACAACAGTATGACAAAAAAAGCCTCTCTTAGAATTAATGTATTTCTTACCAGCTTGGTACTTGTGTTTTTTCTTAAAATGCATGTAATGATACATCCTCTGATTTTAGGGTTTTTTCCATGTTGACATTTCAAAAGAGCGACTAAAGAACGAAATTACTGGGAAGAACCTGATGGCTTTTCTTAGTGCTGGGAAGTACTAAGTACTTAGTAGCATTCTGGGAAGAGAAAATAATGTCTATTAAGTTTCTGAGTAATATCCATCAATGGCGTACTGAGGCTAATATTCAGTTCACAAGGGTGTTTTCAGTGCCACCTAAAAATAGTAGCTTGATGCTATGCTTTGGAATTTAATAGGAGAACTCACATGTCCCTGTATTTTATTTGGATCAGGCAACAGGAGATAGATTCCTCAAGACATGTGAAATACACAAATATAAAGAATGTCCCATTGCATAAATTTTTAATTTATTTCGATTATTGGTTTGTTTAGATTATTGATATTTGTTTAGAAAATAGATTGCCCCATCTGTGTCCTAAAGTAAGGAAGGGAGTACCTCAGAGGTAGACTACTTAAAAAAACCACCCACTATGGACTTGCAATTTCTGGCTCCCATATCTAACTCAAAACATTGTCAAGGCAGTCCTCTTCCCCTCACATAAACCCTAAACTCAAATGAAAAAGACAGGTACTTACCAAAGAAAAGTCTTCTCACCCAAAGCCAGATATCTGAGACAGGAGAAAGAACTGCATTCAAGCTTGCTTTGTTCATTTTGGAAAGCTTATTGAGCTAAAGGAAGGAAAGAATTCAACACTAATTATGTGGCATTGTGAGTTTGGCCTGCAATGAATTTTTTCTATCAAAATAAATTCATTTATGAATATAAAACAGCGTGAGTGGAAAAAATTCAGCTCCCTACCTCAGAAAATGCCATAATAAAAAGCTGCAGCATAAAAAGTTAAAATGTGTTCGAAATAGGCACTTCAAACATTACATGATCAGTATTATAGTTAAATTATTAAAGTGACAACAGCTTCAAAAAATTTTTATGAAAAAGAGTTATCATAGAATCACAGAATAAGCTGAATTGGAAAGGACCCACAAGGACCACCGAGTCCAACTCCCTTCCCTGCACAGAACCTTCCTCAGGAGTCACACTGTGTGCCTCGGAACGTTGTCCAAATGCTTCTTGAAATCTGTCAGGCTGGTGCTGTGACCACTTTCCTGAGTAATTTTTAAGATTTTAGAAAAAAATAAAAATCTGTAATATGACAATAATATATTTTGTTTTAATCATTTGGTAAATAACTGGAACATTTCTGTAAAATTTATAGCATCACTTGAGCATCACTTTTTCAAAACTAGAAAACATTAGACACCCAGCTGGGATAGTTTAATGTAGAAATGGTCTTTTCACAGTGTTGCTTACATAACATAAAAAAAATATTTTTAGAAGCAAGTTTTTTCAAAAATTATTTCTGTGCTTTAAAGACGTCACTTGATTTTTTTTTTTTTTTAATTTTTTTTTTCCTGGTCATAGCCTCAAATGGAATGTTATTCTGGTACAAATTGCAATATGTAATTAACAAGACCTGTTTTCTTATGAATGACATGAGGGTGTCGACTGGAGGCGGATGGGCTGCTGAGCACCAAATACTACTTTGTCCACATCTTACTATCAAGCCTATTCTGCAGATTTCTGGTGAGTTTTTGCTCAGCTCCAAACTGTTTCTAAGGATGTAGCTACATGGATTTGCCTACATCCCTGATTTTCCTTGAAGCCAGAATTTATGGATGCAGAGAATGTGATATTCTTGGTAGCAGCAAGAATAAACAAGACAATACAAAAGCTGATGGACTCCCCGAAGTGGTAACGTCCTTGGAGTTTGACTATGGGTTACCAGGCCAATACAAGGACAATTCAGTGACAGCATCTGGACAGTAACAAAACCAGTCAGGTTAGATGATCACAGGAGAAGGAAGTTTTTGGTAGGAAAGGATATGCTGATTTATTCCTTCCCTTCAGCATCTTCCTAAGAGAGACTGTACAGACAAAGCTGTGAATATAAAATCATTAGAAAACTTCAGCAACTCAAAGCAGTTTTTGGGATGTTGTGGTTAGAGATTTTTAAAGAGCATTATCTTTACTCTGCAGCTGAGAGACAAGAGACACAGATCTGTTCAGTATTATATAATAAAGCTCTTATTGAATCAGGAAATTAATACTAGCCTCCTGAGGGCAAGACCAGTATCTGACCTACAAGTCTTTCTCTTTCTTTCAGAGAATAATTTCTGTTCTTCTTCTGCCTTGTTTAAAGCCTTGTTACAAATTATTACACCTTCTGTGTCAGGTCAGTGAGGAAATCTGGGAATCTGAATGTCACATTTATAGATGTATTGTGGATTTTTGCACACATATTCTTGTTAAAACAAGTGGATGAAACTAAAAATTTCCAATATGACACAATTTGCATTTAAACTTGAGTCTTTAGCTGGATGACAAGGACCTTCTGTTTCATCAGTTGGACCTCTTCTATGGGTGATGGAGTAAAGAAAAACCCCTAGTCTGTATTTTTATAAGGATGAGGAAAGAAGATTTCAGTGACATTAGATGAAAAACATCAATTTTTGCAACTTTATAAATTGAATAGTAAGAACTAATTGCTCAGACTATTATTGCTTCACTTTATTTGCCTTTCCTCTGCTATGTTTTATAAGTGAAAATTATTGCACCCTTCAGTATTACTATGTGCAGGTATTTCTAACTGGGAAGAGACATGATGTTAGTGGTGACATCCCCCCCATTTATATTTTCGCACAGTTCTGTTTCTTTCTTTTTCTGTATTGTTGCTGTTCTAAAATGGACTGCTGATACCAGGACAAATATTCTTCCAGGAGTTGCGTCTCAAGCTTTGTTCTACTCTTTATTCATACGTTTTTTAAAATTCTCCTTCTTAGTGTCCTTTCTCCATCTGTCTTGACCAGGATTCAATTGTCATATTAAGACTTTATGACTTCATAGGTTCTTCTAGGTTCTTCTCTTATTCCTCATCACATGATTTTATTTATTTTCATCCCAGTATTTAATTCAGCCAGTCTCAGTTCCATCTCACACTCTTGCCTATCACAGTGGTCCCTGGTCCTCATCTTACGTCCTCATGAGATGTGGGGAAAGGCAAGAACAAGTCTACTACACAAAATATGTTGTGATAGAAGATGAATATACTTATTTTTTCTAGTAGTATTGTGAATAACCATTCTGATCAGCTTGAGGTGCCACAGGAGGAACATTTAGCCTTCGGAAGGTTCTGAGTAATTGAAGAAAAGATTTAATGAAGAGTGCAGATTAGTACCTTGAAAATTGAATTTGCTGATATGGACTTCATCGAAATAAGGACAAAGAAAAATTTCATCAGCATGTTTTACTATATGAGGATAAAAAGCAATCTCTGTCTCCTCCTTTGAAATGTCTAAGATGTTGTGAGAGAAATTCAGACAGGATGGATAGCTGACTACAAAGAAACAAAAATTTCTTGACTAAGATGAAAAAAAAAGTGGTCATGGTATTGTTCCTACAGTAACTTCTCACAGAAAATATCAGCATCCATGAATATTGCCTCCAAAACACAGGAATCTGAAAAAGACTGGTTACTTACAAAATAGACATAACTGGTAACAGATATATTAGCTTATGGTCAGCTTAGAATGAAACAATGTATTAACCTCTCAGATATTAATTCTGTGGCTCTTATTAAAGTCAAATTGTTGGAAAGTTGTTGGAATGAGACTCTTACTAATCCCACCCATTTTTTAAATTAAAATTTTGAGGAAAGATGAAAGCTATTGTGTCAATAGAAATACCTGAGCCATCTGCTCCCTCAAATGTTTTTTTAAAATGTACTTATTCTATAGATCCATGAATATTAGGTTCAACAAGAAAGGACTGTGTTCAGATTCATTTTGAAAAACAAAAGAAAATAAGCCAGCATGGGTTTTCATGTATTCATGTTTAGTATTGAAAAAGAGTTTTCCAGCTAATCATGCAAATTATCTTTGTGATTATATTGCCAATGGAGGAAGACAGGATCCAAATAAAAGTTTCAGATTATATTTAAATAAATTTACTTGAGGCTAGTTGTCAGTGTTTCTAGATTTATAATTCAGTAGGTAATATGTTCATAAATGAAATTAAGAATTCTTGCTTGAGGACATCAATACAAAGGAGTAGAAAGTTAAAGATGCCTAGGACAACCACCTTTGTATATTTATGATTGTATGTGTCTGAAAACCAAGATATTTTCTGGCCCATATTCAAAGAAATGTTCGGGTTTTTCTTCCTTTCAAACATCAATGCTTGCGAAGTTCTGTGAAAGTTGGCTTCAGTGACAGAAAAAGAGATTATGTCAATTCAGTCACTGTATAAAACCAACTTTAAATACTGGGACCGTGCATTGTCATAATTTATACATTTCAAGAGAATGTGACTCTTTTAAAGCTCAGACTTCGTCTACTGGAAATCTAGGAATGCTTGGTGGTATGTTCAATTGCACAGGGAACTGTCAGTTGCCACTAAATACACATTTGGGATTCACTACAGATTTTAGCAATGGTCAAAACTCCTTTGCACAATTCAAGAATATCTTCATACCTGGTCTGTTTCTTTTTAATCTAGGTCTCAATTCATAGGATCATAGGATATGCTGAGTTGGAAGGAACCCATCAGGATTACTGACTCCAACTTCTGGCCCTCTGCAGGACACCCCAAGAGTTACACCATGTGCCTGAGAGCATTGTATATATAGGTTTTATTCCTGTGTTTTTACTGACAGGGTGGAGAGCCAGTATCTTCCAGAATGATCCTGTTGAAAAAGAGAAAGAAAGTTAACTGAACTTGTTCCTGTAAGAAATGTCACTGGTTTTGGTTTATTACTGATCACCACTGACATTTCCATGAAGTATGTGCACAGTCTGTCTACATTCATGAACAGCTGACCCTCAGTATCCAAACAGACACTTTGTGGTCAGCACCCAGCTTTAGCCTGATGTTTTTTCTAATTTCGTAGTCTTCACTGTGTCATTTTAGACCATGCATAATTTTGACCCACCTTATAATTTTGCAGTCAGTGTACCACATAATAGCAGGCTTTTGGCCTGTAAAATATATGAGCAAAATATGGCAGCCAGATTAAATCACTTTTGTAGGTCCCTTCAAATGAACTATTCTCTTCTGTTCTATTCTATTTAAATATAATTCATGGCTTAGTGTTCTGTGTGCCACACTGAAATTCCTTTAGCCATATATTCACCACACAGAACTGAGATAAGATTTGCCCCCTCAACAGAAAATAAAGCGTTTCCACACTAGTGCATGGCTACATTGGCTACATCCATACAGATGCTGGAGGGATCATGATAGAGACCTTTAATATTAAAATTTTCACCCTTATCACCTGATGAAAATTAGTAATTGTCCTAGCATGAGCTGCAAGTTATCATTACTAGAATAATCTCTTAGATAAAATCATATTCAAAATGCCTGTATATTGCACAAGTGCTTCACTAATTTCACAGTCCAGTACCTTGGCAGTGTGCATCTGTGAAATACTCAGGAACCACGTAACTTGTTATACTCATAGTCATTGTGCTGGGTTTTGCCAATCAATTAATAGCAGGATAAAGTTTTTTTTTGCTTGTTATAAAATCATTCTCCAGTGAAAATGTAACTCTGGCATTGCATCTTTGGAAAGTTGTATTCTTACAGGTGTTTCTGCTTCTTAACTGCTCTACCATGTTTTGATAGCAGCATTTAGAGAGTTTTATAGAGTATTTAATAAAATAACTCATATTAATTACTCTTTTTTCAAAATAGCACTCCATATACGGAAAGCCTCTAGATATTTGCATTAACTTCACTTGTCTTTTTACTGGTACTGGTGCAATATGGTAGCATTGGAGCTGCAAAGCAAACTCAGTTTTGCGTTAAGCTTGATTTTCAAAATACTCTTATTTTCCAAGATTTCTTCAGTTTGGATTTTCCATTACAATTGTTTTCACAATCAAAGGATAGCAGTGGAACAATCAGCACTGAAAGAAACATCTATTTCTTCAAGTACTTTTTTGTTTGCTATGCAGAAGAGTCCTGAATTAGTCAGCATTACGGAATCATATTTCTCCTTGACATTCCTGCTTAAGAGCTTTAGTTAATATCATGTTGAAATCAGTGGAAACTGATATAGTCAGCATCCAGTAAAATTTTATAGTTATAATATGTTAATTTTGATTCACAGGAATTCCTTAGAAAGGGCTGGGAATGCTCTCAAACAAATTGTGTATTTTAGTGCAGACTAAAAGACCTGACATTTTAGAGAAGTAGTTCAAAATATGTTACTGCATAAACAGCCAGGTGAAACTGAATTATTTGGAAGCATTATAATTTTTAGTCATAAAAAAGAGGAACACCTATTCTTTATTCCCTAAAATACAGAAATATGTAATATTCTCTAGAATTTAAAATAAATATTTGGAATATAATACTTAATGTATTTCATTCCAAAGGAAGGCAAATTTGGTAAAAGCTGAATGAAAACCTGCTAAACTGAGAAGCAAATTCTGACTTTACACATTACACTCTTAATTTCTGTTGCCCAAGAAGTCATCTGTGTTACTTTTATTACTACTGGCTACAATTATTCTGTAGATTTTTGCTGGGGTTTTGTTTAGATTTTTTAATTTTTATTTTTGATGAGTAAGAAGAGAAAAAGGGCAGGGAAATCATTCACTCAAATCTGAGTATTTAAAGTTGGGTTTATACAGTGGATTGTCATCAATCATAAATCTCATAAATGCTTTTGAATTAAATAAGACTATGAAAGACAGCACACAGCAAAAGCAAAATCTGTGGGAGTGATGTATCAGTGCTGACTCGTGGAAGTCAATTAGTAGGGTAAATTATTGCAGTCAAACAAGCTCACAGCTAATGATATAACTATACTTTCTGTTAGAATTAGTGTATGATTTTAGAGGGAAAAAAAAAAGAAGCTTCACTGTCTGGTTAATGGATTCTGGTTATCACATTTTTCCACAACTATATTTCTGTTCAGAATGTAAGTATAGACAGCTTATGGTCAAATGAATCCTTTAATGTCTTTTGTAATTCTTAAGCAGATTGAACTCCTTGGGAATAGTCACGAAAGCCGACTTCTTCTTACCAGAATTTTTGCCATGCTCTCTATGCTCTCTATGCAAAAAAAAATAAATGGGCAAAGGATCTGCTGTATCAGAAAATTTTTAAAGCAGTACCTTAAGTTTAGGTGTAAGATTTATTTCCTGATGCTTAGGTACTTTTGCAGTGGTACTTGTTTTTCAATATATGAGTGTCCTTCTTTAATTGAGGAGTACAGAGATAGCCTTCATATTCCAAGAACGAGTCACAATGCTGTACAGGATTGCCTTAGGCTCTTCCAGGCATTGCTTTTTGTAATCCCCAAGGTTTTAGAATTCTAATTCTTAGGATAGAGTTCCCATTTCATAAGTGCTCTTTACACTTTTGTCCCTAGATTCATGATTTTCATTGTCTATAATAAAGAATTGTTTATACCTGATACCTGGTGGATTCCAACTGCTTATCAGAAATCTTTCCTTTTTCTCATTTACCCCTCCTCCAGTTGCTGTGTTATCCTCTATTTTTTTTTTTCTGACAATAATGCTGTTACACTGAGACTGCAAATGAGGCCAAAAATAAGCCCTCTGGCATTTTTTTAGAAGAACACATGCTCACTGATACTTCCTTAACTATAGTATATTAAAACCTACATATTAGAACCTTTTATTCAATTTAGTGTGTATAATGTTGGTGTTTGCAATTTATTCTTTGTCAATCAGCATGTTCAGTATGAAACTAAATGACCTATAGAAGTAAAACAAGATCATCAGCATCATCCTTATCCAAGTTCAATGATAGCTTTTCCTGATCAGCTGACAAGCAAGTTCAAAAGTATGTCTTTCCTATAAGCCCATGCTGATTGCCATTAATTATATTCTCCTCTTTTAATAGGTTATTCATCAAATCCCATATCTCTTGTTCCATAATTTGTCTGGGATCAATGTCAGGATGACAGGCCTATAATTAGATGTCCCATTTATACTTTTAAAATATTGGCATAACATTAGCTTCATTCCAACCCTTTGGAAATGGTCCAATGCTCCAAGACTTATTGAAAATCATCACTGATGATCAAGAGATCTGCTCAGCTGACTCTTTACAGCACTTGCAGGCAAAATTATCTGGACCTGCTGATTTAACAACATCTATCATACTGTTATTTAGCAACCTTGTTATTTCCCATTAATATGGAAAGCCTTTACAATTTAAATCTCATCCAACTACAATGCTGAGCTTTTTCACAAAACCATAAAGTTATTCCCTCTTTCCCAAGGCTGTAATTCAAACTACTTCTCTGTTTTCAGGGTTTTCCCCTACTATCATTTTTCTTCTACGTATCTTTTTTTTCTTCCTCCTTCCAACTTCTGGTTTATCTGAATTTCTAAACATTTCATTTTTCTTTCATGTCTTTTACAGTCATAGAGACATGCTCACTGTACATGTATATGTATATGTACATGTACATGTATATGTATATGTATATGTATATGTATATGTATATGTATATGTATATGTATATGTATATGTATATGTATATGTATATGTATATGTATATGTATATGTATATGTATATGTATATGTATATGTATATGTATATGTATATGTATATGTATATGTATATGTATATGTATATGTATATGTATATGTATATGTATATGTATATGTATATGTATATGTATATGTATATGTATATGTATATGTATATGTATATGTATATGTATATGTATATGTATATGTATATGTATATGTATATGTATATGTATATGTATATGTATATGTATATGTATATGTATATGTATATGTATATGTATATGTATATGTATATGTATATGTATATGTATATGTATATGTATATGTATATGTATATGTATATGTATATGTATATGTATATGTATATGTATATGTATATGTATATGTATATGTATATGTATATGTATATGTATATGTATATGTATATGTATATGTATATGTATATGTATATGTATATGTATATGTATATGTATATGTATATGTATATGTATATGTATATGTATATGTATATGTATATGTATATGTATATGTATATGTATATGTATATGTATATGTATATGTATATGTATATGTATACACACTGGATATAGTCTTCTAAGCCTTGGGAAATTTATCTATGGATTTGAAAATAACTCTGTGACTCTGTTAGGTAAACTTTGATTACATGCCTGATTTACTGTGTCTTTGAAACGGCAGATTAACTCTGTGCAAGGAATACACAGGATCCCTGAAATTTAGTTCTGTTTAATACCTCAAAGCTAGTAAGTAAAATAGATCAGGTTGTGCTTTCTGCAAGGCTTAATCTGATATCTTTATTAACAAAGTTAAATACAAAAGTAAAAGACCATAGCTTGTTTTGAAATATTGTTGCAAATTAGTTGTTTGGCCACTTAAGAAATGTTGTCAAAGATAATGTCAAAACCAGGGTTTAATATGAATTTGTGAAAATGCATTTTTACAAAGTTCAATGGCAAGGTTCACTCTATTGCTTGCTACAAAGACTAAGGATAAAATGGAAGATCAAATTAGAAGCAATTTTGAATGATTTACATGAAAGCCAGGAATGCAAAAGGGGATAAGAGTGAAAACAATATGGATGGAAAGGTAAGGGTGCAAGGTAAGGGTG
The DNA here is from genome assembly GCA_013397935.1 of Dasyornis broadbenti. NCBI lineage: Eukaryota > Metazoa > Chordata > Aves > Passeriformes > Dasyornithidae > Dasyornis > Dasyornis broadbenti. The sequence goes on along the minus strand of VZRN01006529.1, from coordinate 1,629,298 downwards.
TAGTAACACTTAATCATTGGGTACTTTAACATTTACACAGTGATTTGGTAGATTTCACTACAGTTACAACAATGACTTAACTATAGATTTGAAATAGTAACAGCCTGTCATGTTTTAACCTCAGCCATCAACCAAGCCTCAGGCAGCTGCTTGCTCAGTCTTCCACGAGGACGACTGGGGAAAGAATCAAAAGGGTAAAAGAAAACTCATGGGCTGAGATAAAGATAGTTTAATATGGAAAGCAAAACCATGCACGCAAACAAAGCAAAACAAGGAATTAATTCACTGTTTCCCATTGGCAGGCATGTGTTCAGCCATTCCCAGGAGAGCAGGGCCGCATCATGTGTAATGGTGACTTGAGAAGACAAATATCACCACTCAAAACATTCCCCCTTTTACTCCTTCTTCCCTGCACTTTATATACTGGGCATAATGTCATATGGTCTGGAATATCCCTTTGATCAGTTTGGGTTACCTGTCTTGGGTTAGCCCCAACTTCCTCACCAGTGTGGCCATATGAAAAGTAGAAAAGGCCTTGGCTCTGTGTAAGCCCTGCTCAGCAATAACAAAAACATCTCTATGTTATCAATCACACGTTCAGCACAAATCCAAAACACAGCCTCTTAGCCACTGGGAAGAAAGTTAACTCACCCAGACAAAATCAGCACACATTCATACCATAATCAATTCACACAGACACAGGTAAAATGATGCGTACAGCTATTTCTAGGTACCTATCAAACCTGAAAAGGTACCTATCAAAAATTCCCCTCAAGTTCAGAGAAATACATCAAATCCCTTTGTGTTTCCCTGCAGGCAAAAGATGCACGTTCAGGAGTGTGAAGGTGAGGGCAGAGAGTATCAACCTAGGCCTCCAAATACAACAGACTTTGCGAGCTCTGAAAGATGTCCCACTCAGAGGGCGGCGATGGCACAGCCTGCTACGGTCCCAAGGTGACTAACTTTAGTCAGCAGTAAGTTTCCATCCTGGCTATAATAAAAGTTGGCAGTTACTGGGCTCTTTTCCCCCTAAGTGCAGTAACAATGACACCGTTCCTCTTGGCCTACAATTCACAATGGTTCTGCTCCACTGAGGGTACAATTCAGGTAAATGGTTTACCAAGGTAACTAAGGGTAATTGCTTCTTCTTTGTTTTCCACCTTGATTGGGCAGCAGATGTTTCTGCCTGTTTCCACAGGTAAATCAGGGTGTGACTCATGGCCCAGCTGATACAACCAAAGGATCCTTCACCACTCAGCTATCTTGGTCAAGGTTTATCAGGAGCTTCAGAGATCACAGGGCAGGCCTAGGATGTTCCCTACAGACATACAATCTCATTTAAACACAGAGACTCTGACTCCAAAATGCCTATATAATTACAACTTCCTGCACTTGGTCCTTTTGATTTTACTGTTTCCACTGAAAATTTATATAAAACTTTTGTGATTTAATGAGCCAGTGCAATAACTTATCAAAGGCCAGGACACATTCTACTTTATATGATGTCACTCATTCAAGCAAACCAAGACTTTTGGAAAGAGATAGTATAGTTGAAAGTAATGAATGCATTACAAAAATGAAGTGACATTATATGCTCTATGTTACATAAGATTAGCTGATCATGTTGATTTCTTCAATGCTTTAAAATCTGTGAGTATAGTGAAGAATTAATACTTGAATTATATGGCTAGAGAAGAGTATTCAGCACTTAACAAGGCAATAAAAATTTTACTTTGCTAGAGACGAGCTTGTTACTGGACCATTGCTGCCAACGAGAGCATTATTGCTGAATTCAGTGAAGCAGCCTTCTACGAAGACACTCGCTTGGGAAAAAAAGAAAGATTACAAAAGCAGAAGCTAAAGTAATGATAAAAGGAGGAATGCTGGATGGAATAAAACTAAACTGAATCAAAGGTAAAATTGGGGAATATTGTCAGCTGGATTGTTTTCAGTTTATTAAAACTAGGTGCTGCACTTTGCCTGTGCTCTGACACTGCACATTTGTTTAAGTTTATGCTGTCCATAGTCTATACAACTTAATGAGAAATATTGCCTGAGTTGGATATTGGATGTTCATGCTGACAAGAAAATGTCACAATCAATACCAAGGAGCTGAGCTTGAAGGGTTCACCTCCAAAGAGCATGTTGACTTCTGGAGTTTTGCCACATTTACAGTGAGCCAAGGTCTTAAATTTTCACTGTGAGAGATTTAACTCTACAAACATTCCATCTGTTTCTCATAAAAAAGAGTAAATTTAAAAAAAAATATATTTTCCATTCACTTCTGATAGAAAAAAGAAGCTGCTACTAATGTTCACGTATTGCAGAATCCAGATCGTTTTCAGGCAGTGGTAGGTTTACTGTTTTAATAAAAATTAGCAAAAGTTTTCAAGGTCAAAAATTAATTTAAATCCTTGCTTCTTGTGATGCAAAAGAGCTTAGCATTCTGATTCAGTAAAAGTTGGAGCAGGGTCCTTTCTGTCCCAAGAAAGAATCACAGTCATATCAAAAGAAAGTTGATGAACTCATCTCAGCATAGGGAGAATGCGAGAGTAATAATTTGTCCTAAGATTTTAAAGCAGAAGATATGAATTGAGTCTGGTTGAGATTAAGATTTTCCCCTCACCATGCCACATAGTGTTATTCAACAAAGTGTTGTTCTTTTTATTATTAGCTGGAAAGGTGATGATAACACTCCAGAATTTTGGCTGCTGCTGAGAAGTAGTGGCATACCCCCTTCACCAGTAGGCTGGGTTTGACACTGGTGGTTGGTAGGCGAGATAGCCAGAACAGCTGACTCTAATTGACCCAAACTGATATTCCATACAATATGCTGTTTCTCAGTAGCAGAGGGCTTGGTCCACTTATTGGGGTCATTACGATATTTTGCATGCATTAGTTTTACCACTATAGCAGAGGCCTTGGCAATACCCTTGAGCTTTTTCTGTGGGGTAAACAATGTGTATGTTTATCTGTCTTGGCCTTTTACTTATGGTGGTTCTTTTTTCTTGTGGAATGGGGTTGTTGTATCTCCTAATGTATGTGTAATACATGAAACATTTAAAATTAAAGCAAAATGAATACTGATATTTTAAATTGTTCAAAAAACTTCTCATTCTGACCCTTCTCGAGCCTCTCCGGCAGTCACACTCCCAAGTCCAGAGACTTTCACTGCTGGGACTGGAGCCCCTTTATAGCAGCAGCTCCAGTGACCTGAGGGGAGCCCAGCTTGACTCCCTGCACACCCCACTCCCATCCAGTCAGACCAGGTTTCCTCACCAGTGCGATCCCAGGTTTCCCATCCCAGTCTCAGATGTCTCATTCCATAAAGCCATTTATTCACAGCATGGTGATACAGAAACAGCTCGAGCTGGTGCCTCTGAGGGACCCCAACAAAGGAACCCCTGGGCTTCTATACCCTCACAGTCTGTCCACAAGTGCCGCTCTTCCTCCTGAGGCTCCACTCCTGCCCCTCTCTGTGTCCATCCAGCTCGCTGGTGTCACCCCTTTTCATCTCCTTTCTTAACCAAAAGGCCAGCAATTCCCAGCTCCAGCTGTGTCTCCCAGTGTCCATTCACCTGGCTGGTGTCACCATTTCCCATGCCCTTTGTTATCCCAAAGGTTGGTCAGTTCACGGCCTCCCCCCAGAGCTCAATCTGCATCTCCATCTACAGCTTTCAAGCCCAGATACCTAGACTAGATGTATTCCTCAACAAACAGTGCATGAGATTTCTTGCAATTGAAAAAGTTAGACTCTCTGCTTAAAGTTATTTTCTACAGCAATTCCTTGGAAGCATCATAAGTATAGCAGAAGTGTGGCTGCCACTGGCTTGGAATCAGTTAAAAATTTGTTTTTCAAATTTTTGTTTGAAAAACAAAATTTGCTACTAACATAATTTTTATCATAGTAATTTTTAAATGTCATTTTAAGTTACATGATACATCCAAATGAAAAGAAACACATACAGTGTATTCAAAATTCCTTTTCTAGGTAAAAAACATATAAGAGGTAATTCAGAGAATAGCTTTTGGTTCCTCAGAGAAATCTTAATTGTTTGATGACTCTATAATGAAGAAGAAACACTTTGTTAAACATACAGACTGTTATTAGTTGGAACTACCAGGAATACCTAGAAAGTCAGTGACAGTTAGGATTGCTGTGTGTTGGAAGTAACATGGAAGGATGGCCAGAAAAACTTCTTTTTAATTTAAAAGATATTTTTGGCTTTTCAGACTTTGCCTTCAATAGTAGAAACAATTACATTTTAATTAGTTTACACAGCTTGTAATGAGTCCTGTGACAAAGCTAGGAAAAGAAGGAAGATCTAGCTAATATATATTTTTCTTTTTTTTCTTCTTGGATTTCTTAGCTCCATATGTCTTCCATGGATGCTATTATCACAACTTCACTGAAAGCAATTCTTAGAAATGCACAGAGAATGTCTTCCAGCCTGGTAAACACTTGTTTTATGTAAACCAGTCTCTGCTGAGTTTTGAAGTTTTGCCCCAAGGAGCTTAGCTGCAGCTCTTGACATCTTGGGGGAGGCAAGGGGAGAATTATTTGCTTTCTCATATTTAAAAATTAGTTTGTTTGTAATATTTTTCTTGAATGGTTGCCCTAATGTCTCACTTTGATGTTCTCGATATTATTTTTTTCCCATGGCTTAATTGTACTACTAATTATCTGGTTGATTTATTCACCATATGAGTCAAGAACTAATGTAATTCATCATTCAATAGCATAAACTTTGAAGTAGTCAATATTTTCACCTGCTATCATTAACTACCCAACTAAGAATTTTTTAAGTTTGTTTACATATAAAAAGAGAGGATAGTTAGTAAGATGGAGTCTAATGTTTGTGTTCTTTCAAGATTATTCACTAATTTATTTTTTAATTTATTTTTTAATATTCTCCCTACAAAAGGAGTGGAGAGAACAATATTCCAAAGTTTCTGGAACTGTATTTTTTACAGAGGAATCTCATTATTTGAGTATCAAAAGTTTCTTTTAGAAGTTTGTATTGCAGCTTGCTAACAAGTGTTGAAGGTAAAATATGTAAGATAAATGAAGGTAGAATATATAAGATAAATGAAGCAATACTTCTTAATGGTATCAGTGAAAAAGGAAGAAATATGTTCACCTGTGCTCTGTATCAAGGTAATAAATCACTTAGCTTTCATAGTAGAATCTTTCACCATTTTATATGGTAACACATAAGAAATATATCTTGCACAGCTTTAAAGGACAATTCTTTGAGTTGCTTGTTTTCATACTGCCCAGCTCCCTGAAATGAAGCTCCTACCATTGAAACAGATACTGCTTTTAGGGAGAATGGCTGAGTAAATACCACAATTCTTTAAAACTATGTCTGCTTTAGAAACAATATTTGACTTTGTTATGTATCACATGATGTTTTCACAGACATTATTGGCCAAGGGAGCTTATTACCTGTGCAGTTCATTGACTAAGGCATCACACTTCGTATCAAACAGAAAAACAACATTAAAGGGTGTGCTCATTCATTGTTAATTTCATCAATGAAGACGTTTTGAGGAAGTATTTTTTCCCTATTTTCTCCTTTATCTGTCCAGGATCAAATAATTTTTATTTGAGATATTTTACCTTTATGAAGTATTAAAAAAACCCAAATATTTCTCTTTTAGAAGACAATCTCCCATTTAATCTCTCTCTGTTGAGGAAGAATTACAATGCAGAAAGAAAAAGCAAAATGAAAAAAAAAAAAAAAAAATTGTTGCAACTGAATAAACCAGTGAATCTCTTGCCTTCCACGTCCAGGACCAAATTTCTGTTAGATGCAGCTATATGCAATAACTACTACACAGAATTTTCACTTCCATACCGTGTGGTTTTTTTGGGGGTTTTTGGGGGTTTTTTTTGGGTTTTTTTGGTTTTGTTTTGTTTTTTTGTTGTTGTTGTTGTTTGTTTTGACAATGACAGCTTTGACAGTAACTTTTCTCTCATCCTTTGAGTGTGATTCTCTACTTTCATGAGAAGAACAGCATTGGAGGCTGAACATGACATTGTGTCCTACCATCTGCTGAAGGCAAATACTTTAATACGGAGATATGAATAGGTAGAATCCAGGGAAGTTTCACTAGGTTTATACAAGTGGCCTTCCAGAAAATTATTCATAGATATGATTTAATACTGTCCAATATTACCCAAACATTGTTTAAACAACCCTTTCAGATGCTCTACCCAGAACTTTTTTTTTCAAAAAAGAAGGCAGACTTCCACAACTGATGTATTCTTTAGAGGGAAAATTTCAGGCTATTTGTAAAATTTCATAAAGTGCTGTTCTTGTTACAACTAAAACTGGTGTGTATTTTCACTGACTCAGAAACAAACACAGATTTTGATGCTTCAGTAAATAATGGCCTGTTTACTCTCAAAGCACCCAAAAATTGGTAGTTCCAAAGTAGATACACGTTTCTGATGGAAATTGTGTGTTCTTCTCTTTTTCTTAATCTAAAGTAAAGGACTCCTAAATTTTTTATTACAGTCATATGGCTGCCATGGGTCACTGGAAAACTGAACACCGGAATCTTTGCTGTGAATTCAATAATACATTCTTAATATATAAGTTGTTTTATAACTATGATATTAAGACATATGGATTTTTTTTTTGTAGTAGGAAATGGTGCATTCACATCCATTAGATTGTATTGAAATTATCTCAAGAAAGTTATTCTTTGCTAAAGTAAACAACAGGAGTATGACTTACTGAAGGAAAGCAGAAATATAAGTGACAGCTTTGAGCATTTCTTTAGTATTCAGATAAATATTGGCTGTGTCTGTGCTCCTGTGAAATCTGACAGAACATTCTTTTTTTTACAACCTTCTATCTTTAAACAACTACTCCAAAGATGCTGAACACTCCATTATTAAAACAGCATTTATATTAGGTGGATGATTCTCTTATACCTATTGTGATATGAAAGAAGACTTTAATTCTTTATTTGTAGCTTATATATGTTTAATTACATTTCTGGTTTTGTTTTTTTTTGACATTGAATTTTCCACATTTTTATATTGCTACAAGAGAAGTAAAGATGTGAAGAATGCTCCTTCCAGAAAAGCAATTTACATCATTTTTTCCTGGTTTTCTTCCTTTCTGAAGAAGAATAAATTAAGGAAATACTTTTCGAATAATAATTTTGGTTTTACTAATAGCATTTTGGACAATCTTTTCCACTGAAAATTTGGCTGCTGCTGTTGCCACTTTCAGTTTTGCTGATGCTTTATAGTGAAGCTCTAAAACTGTGGAATGAAAAAGCCTATAGAAGATCACACAGGATTCAGCAAAATGCCTTGTATTGTCTTTGGCTGTTATGCTCCTTGTATTGGGTTGACATGGCAAGACTTTGGCACCAGTGTGCTGAAGGAGCGGCTTCTGTGAGAGGAACCCTGGGGCTGCCTCATGTTGGCTGCCTCATGTTGGCTGCCTCATGTTGGACACTGCTGGTTCCAGCCAGCTCAGAAAGGCCTCAACTCTGGACTAAACTGAGCCCATCATCCAAGCTGGTGACCCCTCTGTGATAACATACTTAAGAAAGGGTAAAAGAATGCTGTGTAACAGCTGTGAGGGAGAGGAAAAAGAAGTGAGGGAAACAGCACTACTGACACCAAGGTTAAAGAAGAAGGGAGAGGAAGTGCTTAAGGTGCCAGAGTAGAGATTCTCCTGCAACCTGTGGAGAAGACCGTAGTGATGCAGGCCCATGGAGCACCACACACAGCAGTAGGTTTTCTGTCAGGAGCTGTAGCCATGTAGGGAACCCAACTCACTCCTCAAAAACAGTAAACTATAGATAGAACTTTGTAGGAGCAGTTCATGAAGAACTGCAGCTGGTGGGAACGATCCACGCTGAAGAAATTTATGAAGGAATCTATCCGGTGGCTGAGGAAGCCACATTGGATTAGGAGAAGAGTCTGATGAGAAAGGAGAGACAGAGTCAAAGGGTTATGAACGGACTAGAACCCCCATGACCTGCCTGCCTCTGCCACTCAGGGGGAAGACTTAGAAGACTTACGAATGCAGTTGAATTTGAGCAGAGAAGTAGGCTGGGAGTAGGTGTTTTAAATTTTGTCTTAATTTCTATTATTCTCTCTTTTTAATTTACAGTAATTAAATTCATTTCCCCAAGTCAAGTCTGTTTTGCTTGTGTCAGTAATTTGTGAGTGATCTCCCTGTCCTTATCTCAACCCATGACCCTTTTCACATTTTTTTTTCTCCTCCTGTCCTGCTGATAGAGGGGAGTGAGAGAACGGATGGTTTGGCAACTGGCAGTCAGCAAGGTTAATCCACCACACTGATTCATATTCCTTCTTTAGTTATGGAAGGCTGATTTTGATTAAACCAATTTTTTATGATTTTTGAGTAAGGCTGAAATAGTGTCTGTTTATGATCTATTTTGCTGTAATAAAGACAGACTCATAGGGAAAGGTAATGAATGTTAAAGACAAGTATGTGAAAATAATTTCTGTACAAGCATATCTTCCCCTATACTGCTTACATTTGGCAGTAATTTTTTTTGTTTGTTTTGGAAATACTGGCTAACAAAAATTCTATTAAATTAATATACTAAAGCTTATACGAAACAGATTTAACGTTTGATTTTTATCATGTGTTATTAAACTGTTAATTTATGATAGCATCTAAAAACACTGATGTTTGGAAGAATTTCTGTTTCAAGAGCAAATAACTTGGGAGATATTAAATGCAATTATGCAATTTCTCCCACTACCAGGCAAGTTAACTGCCAAAACAAAAGATTCCTATACTCATATGAATTACCAAAGTTCTGTTGTTGGTGGCAGAGTTCCAAGAGATTACAATTTGGTTTAGTTCTTGATTTTCCACATATTTTTGTGCATGCAGATTATTTCTCCAACATTTTAGGATAGATTTTGCAGTCACAGTTGACCAGCATTGGAGGACTGACAGCAATGTGAGGCAAAGTGAGTACCAATCACACGTACACATTCACGGTTCAGGAAATATTGCCAACCTCCCCAGGGCTGGGCCATCTTGGCAAGGTCAGGTTTGTACTCAGTCTTCCATCCTAATATTCAATATAAACCATCCCAGGATTCAATGTAAAATACAAAAATAATTAAATGAGTCAGAGATGCCTGAGATTTGACAAGCATGACCAAACCATCTTAACAAATCTTTTTAAGACTCCCCACTCTCTATCACTACCATCAATGTCATACTACATCCTCAAGGATGTACCTTCAGTTAAGGTCAATAATGGGAATATAATACTGAATTCTATTTGAGAGCAACATTTGGGAGCTGGTCATGTGCTATGGATTTTTCCATAATGGACATATCTGTCATTGGTAGATGGGAACATTTCTCATACAAGAAAAGAGAAAAATTGTCTCTTCCTTCCTCTCTCTCTCTCTTCACAATGCGGCATTCCAATTGTTTAGGTTTTCTAATTTGTAAAGAACAGCCCTGAAGTCCAGCTTGAGTATTCAGTTTGAAACTGCATTTTAATAAGGGTTACATACATTGTAAAAAGCAACATATAGTTTTCAGCTACCCTCAGGTGTTCTTGACACTATATTTATATTACAGACTATATAATATCCCTAACTGAGTGATAGTATGAATACTGACAAAATCAAAGGTTAAACAAAAATATGATCACTGTAATTTTGTTTGTTTCCAGTGAATCTTCCAAAAAATGGGCTATGGACAGTCTACAGCACAGCTGTATTTGATTGAACTAGGTTGGTTTGAATTCTAGCACGGTTTTCAGTTTAGTGGGGTTTATGTTATTCAGTGCTGTGTGCTGCCTTCTGTGGATTACCATCACTAGGGCCTATCCTGTCATGGGTAGCATCAATGCACATGTCAATAGTCTTGTAGCCTGCTACAAATTATTTGACTGTTCTTCCTCTTTACATGTGCAAGAAAGCATTGCTAATCACAGGGCATCGAGCTCTGGAACGTTTAAGACTGAATGAATGAACTAACTTGTTAAAGACACTGAATTACAGTGACTGAAAGGATTCTCAAAATTAAACTTGTATGGGTGCAAATACTATCACAAAAATACCAAAAGAAGCATCACATTATTTTTACTGTGTGTTTTCACATACTATACAAGAACAGCTTGGTTAACTGTTCCTTTGTCACCACAATTTTTCAAAATTAAAAATGAAGATAATTATTCCTTAAGATTTTAGAGATTCAAAATAGATTTGTTAATATATTGCTTGCAGAAAATGTCAACAAGCTTTCAAATATTCAAGAAATGTACACAAGTTACATTAGATAACAATATTTTAAATTGTAATAAAACTGTCTATCCTGATTATTGACCCATCATGTCATCATATGAAATAGACCGGCAGATGGTGACAGTACTTTGTATAGATTGCTAGTAGTTTCAGGACATTTTATTCTTAATCTTTGAAGATAATACCTGAGCATTATATGGTGAAAAAAAAAAAGACAGTTTTGTATTTACAGAAACTCAGAAAATTGTTGAAGCCTGATGGTAGAAAGAAAATCATTAACATTGAATTGGTTTTTCCTCTCAGGTCCAGTGGCTCCAATTACATATGACTTTGCTAAGGGATACAAATGGGTCATATCAGGGTTTATTTCATAAAATATGATTTGTTTTTCAGAAGTATTTTGCTTTAAAGGAAAAATTAATTTGAAGTGTAACCAGATGAAATGGAGGGAAAAAAAAAAAACCTTACTAAGTGTTTTAGCAGACATTTCAAGAAAATAAAATGCTTTGAAGAATAAAAATGCCTAAAACCCAACAACTTCTTATGGCATTACTAAAACTTATGACAGCTGAAACTATAAACCAGCCGTTCAGTTCCAAAGACGTTTATTCTTTTATCTTGTAATGTCAAAGAAAAGATTCAAGGCAATGACTTCTATCGTTCATGAACTTAACAAAATTAAGCCATTGGCTAATGCATTAGCTTGTGTTAGAGAAAGATTTCAGGACTTGGTGAATCTTTTGGAGGATTTTGCCCTGGTAGTTTCACCCCTTGTCAGTCACAGTTGTTTCAGCTTAAATGCCTCAGCTGGAACAGTGGCACACAGGTAGTTGCCATTCCCTGTATTTGTAGTTTAACTAAGGTATATTTGAGAGCTTTGGCTCCCCTTTGGAGTATTTTTTATGGAGCACAGTGTATGTGCAAGTACAGATGACCTAAGAACACAGGACTGATATATGCCTTCTGAAATACTCCCATGCAGTCTCATCCTGCCAGACAGCATCATTATAAGTACAACTATATTTCATGAAGTTGTGGAGTGCTTTGTAACATTCCTGCTGTGTGGCTTTGTTTTGTGTTCTCTTTTACTAACCATCTCTCCAGGTCTTACTCTGTCTCTGGAAAAAAAACATTGCAAGTGTGATACAGTGTGCGTTTTTGTGCAAGTGACCCAGGTCCCTAATCCAGACAGGAAACCAATGTGTCTCACAAAAGGATGGAGCTCTGCAACTCTACATATTACAAACACCACTGCTTTAAAAATGGTGAGCCTGAGCTGCTGACAGGTTTTTGTCATCTAGAAGCAGGGAAGGCTTAATTATCATCCAACTAATCCCATAAGGATATACAGTTTAATAGACTATAATTTGGTGCACTTCACCGTAGCTGCACAGCTTGCCTTACTTACTCACTGGCTCTACAAAGTAGCTTGAACAAAGCTGTCCCCTTACAATAAAAGCTGATGCCAACAGAAAGGGCATGAAGAATGGGTTCAGGTGAAAAGGTCTAATCAGGAATGTACTGTCAAGTCCTTTCAGTTATATTCCTTCAAAGGAATTTAGGCATTTCAAGTTAACTCTCTCTCCAGTATTCATTGCTCTTTTCATAGCACCTGGAGAAGAGAATTGACAGTTATGTTCTGCCACATACTGTGTATTCGGAAGACAATTTAGAGATGGTGCTATAAACTGCAAAGGAAGGAGCATTATGGGGATGGAACGTAAATACATGCACAACACACGTGTGGCTCTACAAATGCACATTTGTGTATATACAGTTATGTGCCTGGGTGTATATGAGTTCTTTGTTATCTTTGCTACTAAACAATATAGCTGAGGAAATAAGATTTGGTTAATATAAACAAATACTTATTTTACTTGACAAAATGTGTATATTTGAAGATTAATTTTGTTTGCTGAAAGAACTAAAAATTATAATTATTTTCAAATTTTAGTGATTTATCTCTGTGTGGTTTTGGATTGTGCCTCCCAGTGGAAATATCACTGTTAAGATATATTAAACTACTGAAAGTGAGATAACCATGAGATTCAGCTAACTTAAGTATTTAGTGTCAAGAGCCACATAAAAATGAAAGTAGATGCATATGAATAACTATTTGAACTAGCATGTCTTTTCCCAGTAATGCCCATTTTCTACTCCTTTGTTTGCCCTTGTTTCATTGCTTGCTGCTTGCCCTCTCAGTAAATTTGAGTGCTAGCCTAAGAAGACATTGGAACTGATTATGAAAGATGAAGAAAAGGGAATAGTTTAAAAGCAATAAACTGGTATGAGAAAAAAGAAATTGAAATGAAAAAAAAGATGTTTTGCAATGTAGTACTATTCTGGGAATAATTCTAACAGAATTAACCAGCCACAGTACAACAGGGGCTTGGTTTATTGAAGGCTTTAAAAGATCCTTCAGGATCTTGGGTATGCAGTAAATGGGGCCCATCTTTCTCTCAGGAAAATCAACAGGAGTTTTGATGTTGATATTAGTGCAAGTAGGACTGATCCAAAGTGCACATGCAGGGGAAAGCTACACTATTCCTTTCAGCATTGGGTTGGAGTTAATAATTCTAATTAAAGTCACTATTCAGAAATTAGAGCATGCATGTAAATCATGGGGTTCCTAGATTTCTACTTGAAATATGGCAGCTATGGAGAGCAAATGAATAAATAGAATATATCATATCCAAATGAAAGCTAATATCAGAAAACTTTATGTTACTCTACTGAGGCCTACCAGACAAAATAAGTAATTTCTTGGTGGTAAACTATATGCCTATAGCTCACAAATATGGATCGATGTATCAAAGAGATAACTTCTCCCCAGTTTTTTGTATCTTTATTAAAACAACAAATCAGCAAAAATGAAGACTAGTTCTAAAAATGTGTTGGATAACAGTCCAACAATAAAGAATGTGAGCAGCTCTCAAATTCCTACTATTTGGAAACTTATTACAAGACACTTCTGTGCAGACACAAAAGTTTAAGCTTGTCACACCAGAGTTGTAGTAAGACTTTTGAAGGGCAATGTTACAGTTGTTTTTTCCCCTAATCTGAATGACAAGGCTTCTTGCAACATTTTGTCCCTTAGTATTGTTTGTAATAGGACTGTTTTGCATATGATATAAATTAATTAAAGTATGTACACTAATAAATTTGTTACTATTTTTTAGCAAAACAAATCTTTTAAAAATCCTCTTTTACATTGTAGGCCTTGGGAAAACCTCTTGAGATGAGCAGTTACATCTCATTTCATTTTTATCCCAGAGTCATTTTTCTGAATGAGAAACATATAAGTGTCTCAGCTACACAGATTTAAGGGGTTATGTCTTTCTTTCCACAAGAGACCTGCAAAACTTTGAACTGCATAGTGACAGAAATTGAGATGATCTATAGAGTTCAATTCTAAAGCGATGTATCATGGTGGCAGAGAGTTCTGGTCAATAAGCTCATGTGAACTTGTTTCCATTTCTAACCTGCATGTACTTATATCATGTGTTCCACACAAGTTCTTCTTTGTCCTACTTCAGGGACTTCCAACATTAGCTTACAGACATAAGATTAAAAAATAAAAAGTCACATGCTGTAGAATTTTCACCACAGGTGCTGGGCAAAATTCTCAATCAAATGGCAGTGTGGATAATTTCTTTCTGTTTCAGGAAATGGGAAGATTAATGAGAAATATGACATAGGGCTGCAGTCAGACCTATGGTATAACATAACCTTGTGATTTCAGTAAGAGTTTTGAAATTTTGTAGACCCTAAATAAAATTTCCTAATTTAAGAAAGCTGCATATAAAAAGCTTGACTTGTGCCTCTTTATATCATGGTAATAATGTAATTAATATTTACATGTCTAGATCCTAATGACTGAGATCAATGATACAGCTCAAGAAAAGATTTAAAAAAAAACCCCACACTCAGTAATTTGCTACTGTTGCTTAAACAGGCTTTTTTGTCTTTTTCTATGTAATATTGAAGATAATCATTCTGCATTGGAAGGACAAGGATTCCAACAGTTGATTTTGATATAAAGTACAAAAGGTGACATTTTGTGAACTGAACAGGTTTAAAAACAGTTTTATTTGGATTGGGATTATATTTTACAAAATACATGAACACTCAGTGCAGTCTTCTTACTCTATATGACATGTCTGACATTGCATTCTAAACTCAAATAAAGAGGTATGGCTATGACATAAATATAACAGCATCCTTTAATCTAAACTGGAGAGTCTGATGAGTGAACCTTAAAATCCCAGAGGATTTCCCTCATATCAAGTGCTCCTCCATTGCTTTCTGATAGAAGATCATGGATTAAATTGGTGATATATCTAAACTTCTTGCTGCAATTCAAACATTAAATAGCATTTGAAAAAGTACTTAATTCCAAGAGTCACACATCATTCTCCTTGAAATGCCCACTACTATATCCAGTCTGTGTCTGAATTATTATGTTCATAGACTTATAGATACATATAAGTTATAACAATTTCTCCATCTTCTTTTTTTTTAATCTTTTCTGCCATGAAAGTCATGAAGTTAAAAGCCATCCTGTTCTTTCACCATTTTTGCAAGCTTTTACAAGCCTAAAATGTTGTAGTTGATGCGTGATTTTTCTTCAGATTTGAAAGCAGGCAGTAACACTGGCTCATGAATGAACAGGTAACTCTGTAAATATGTATATTCTCTGTCCATGATCTCACACACTGGGCACAACAGGAATTCTTGCTGCAAAACAGCAAGGACCAAATGGTGTTGTAAATGCTCTCATCTAATTCTACCACTTTCATCCACTTACTAATGTTCTGTTAGTGCACAGACTCAGCAGTTCAGCAGACAGAAGCCCCTTAGGGGAAAATTCTTATGAAGTTACCAGTGGTGACTGGTAAATTATATGAAATCACCAGGGTCCTATTAATCTAAAATGGTTTCAAAAGAAGAATGATGCAGTTGTAGACCTGGGCTTTCCTTTTCCTCCCCCACGAAGGCAGTCATCTAATAAAGGTAAATGATTCTTATGAAGTACAAAAATAAAAGTAGTTGTCAAATACCTTTATAACATGTTGTTTATAAAACTGGTTACAGATTTTGGTCATCATTCTGTTGTAAGACGGCCTGCTGTGGCAATTATCATTTGAAAGATCTGAGGGGCTGCCTGTTAGTCTCCTCATGCCAGAGGTACTTTTCATTTATCAAGGACATACTGAGGGCTCAATTCCCAACATGCAAAGAAAAGGTCATTTACAGAGAATAGTACATTCTTGCTGCTACTAAATAGCAGGCCCGTTATTATCTCCTGCTGATTCTCAGCTCCGACATTTTTTGCCCCATGATGTATCACAAAGTATCTTTAACCTGAAGTTACCAACAGAAAACAGAAAGATGAAGTGAGAAATGTAGAAAACATTTTTTTTACACTATTTCCTCTTCATCTGGACACTGTTGATTACTTAGTTCCCTAATGAGAAATTGTTTTCCCTGGTGGAAAAATAATCTCATAAAGATTAGATAGAAAGGATCGAGTGTAATTAAATAATTTTGTATGAGCCTCAAATAATTATTTCTGAAATAATCTGCTGACAATGCCACTTGAATTGTTGAAAGGATGAGAAGTGCTGCTCTAGTATTTGGTTTGTGTCCTATACAATCATACGTATCTATAATATTTACACAATATAATATCAAATCATAAATTACCTCTAAAATTTGACCATAATTTTGCCTTTTGGAGAATTATAAATAACTTTATGAAATGAAAAAATTGGAACCTAGCCCTAAGTCCTTAAAAAAATCACTTTCTCCTTTAGTATGCTCTCTATAGCAGTATTGAAAATTTTACAGGTAAAGTCAAACACACAAAGCTTGTTTCTTTCTTCTTTTCTCTTTTATTTCCTTCTTTTTTTTTCCTTTTATTTTCCTATGTTTAAGTTATTTTCACAATATTTATTACATAATATACAGAATATGGACTTCTGATTGGATATTTCATATAGGTTTTGCACTTAGGAATTTCAGAACATTGTGCAATGAGGGTCTTATGCAGACTTGTAAATCCCATTGAAGTTGATCTCTAAATGGAATGAGCCCAAATTTTTGAAACTGATGAAAAGTCTTCAAAAAGCCTATGGCTGTGGTTATAAACCCCTTGGTAATACTGCCACTGAAATCAATGGAGCAGAGAATTGCTGATTTCAGTTGTAGACTAGATAGTGATAAGGTTAGTTTAAAGAGTTAAAACAGGAAACCAAAGAGAAGTGTTAGACTCGTAGGACTCTTGTATGGCATGAATTAGGTGCCTCACATCAGGTTTAACTCTCATCCTCAGTCCTGGGGTCACCCTCCTGATACATGCTGTAAAGTTTTAGTAAGTTGTGTAAGATGTGAGCCCTCTGCTAAGTGCGAATGCCAGTGACCGTTCTAGCAGGAGGAGTTCCAGGTCTGCCTCTGACATGGGGCTGAAGGAGATACCCTTCCCTTGATCCAGGGTTTAGTAAATTCACACAGCCATGTCAGGGGATCTGATCTATTTATCTTATATTCTGTGAAAGTTTCCTATTTATCAGAGGAGAGCTGGTGCTTTCAGCTCCTTTGCTCATTACTTGGCACAGGACTTTACAGGCTTGGAGAATGACTGAAGAATAAATATCTGACTAGATAGCTTGCATTTAGAGCAGTCAGTAGCTGAGAAATAATCAAGGTTCTAGGCTTTACTGTTAATTTGCTTTAAAATCCAATTAATGCTTACTGTAAAACATAAATAGAATTAGAAATGAAATTTTCTTCATTTCCTTTTTGAACTCAGCATTGGGTTTAACCCTGTTTGATTCCTTTAGGTTTTTTTGACTGTTCTGAAACTGTTCAATTCCTTGAATTTCTCATGCTTAGTTCACTAGTTTGTGGCTATGTATTCTTATCTGTGCAGCCTCTGGGGTTTCACACATGATACTATTATTTATATTTCCACTGAGTGTGGGATTTGCATTGAGAATGAGGACCTCTTATGCATGGCCCAATACAGCCACATGCTACAGTGTGTTATCCACAGAAATTACAAAATTAATTAATGTGTAATTTCTATTTGCTACTTCACAGCATATGCAACTATAATCAAACTATGTGAAATATGTTAAGTGTTGGTGTAGACTGAATTCCTTATTAGAAAGTAAGCATCTGCACTGGCAAAAAGCCAGGTAAGAGACTGATAGCAGGGTTTGGCATACAGTACAATGTAACAATAATTTGCATGTCAGTAATTGGAAATATATACTCATGCATGCCATTTACCTTACCAGATACGTAACTGATGAATATATAAACCTTAGCCTCAACATATACCCATTCTACATCTGTAAAATTGAAATAACACATATTCTTCTCATAAGACAGAAATGAAATAAAGTCACTGAGAAACAAAGAGAATTTATCTTGATAAGTGGCAAAAAAAGTCCATGATACATTAAGAATTGCCTCTTCAAACCTGGTTTTGAATACAGATATTTAAATTTAGTTGAGACAGTGAAGGGCACTGAACAACAAATAGATAACAAAAAACTACATACCCACTGATTTAATGGACATTGTCCATTACACACACTGACAGCAGCAGCAAATGCAATCATTACGTTACAGGTTGTTTCATAATTCATAACACAATTAGGAAAATGCTATCTTTCTAATTTATTTTTCTTTTAAAGAATTTTCTGTTAAAAGTGCTCACTTTAAATAATCAAACCCATGAAAGGAAGGAAGCAAAATAACAAGACGGACAAATATTTTCTCATAACCTGTGAAATTTTAGCTATAATTGTCTTTCATTCTGTCAAAGCCTATCTTCTGTCTGAGCATTACTCTAAAAAACTGACTTGAATGTCCAACTGCTTTTCCATAAAGTCTCATTATAATGACAAATATTTAATGACAACCCAGCTCAACTCTAGGACATTAATAAACAGCTAAATACTAATGGAATTATTCCAGTCTAATTAAAGCATATACAGTTGTTTCAGTCTGTAGCTGTTTTTTCACTCATGAGATTCCACTGTGAATACTTTGTAAAGAGGGGCTTTTGAGAGGGTACACCTATTCACAAAAAATAAGAGGATAAGAGGTGACTCTTTGCATGCAGTGGGAGACAAAGAATAGGTAAGATAATTACGTCTATTCATATATTTCATTTACACATTCCATTTAAAACAAATATAATAAAAATCCCACCACTCTCAAAACACAACTTTCCATGTTTTTTATCTGAATTAGAGCACTCTAGGTTAAAGCTACTACAATATTATTTAAGACTAGAATAAAAACTGTGGGCTTAATTCATGCTGAAGCAGATTTACGCAAGTCCCTTGTGACATATAAAGTTCATTGTTGTGTTAAGCTCCACAACTGAATATCCTGCAATACATAGGAGTAACCTTGTGTGGGTATGTCAGAGAAGTACATTTAAACCTTACTGTTATCATCGCTACAGAATATTCACCAAGAGACTTCTGGCTTAGGAAGACTATTAATGGAGTAAGACTGCTCATAACAATGTTACAGTTGTCACCACTCCAAGTTGTCCCTTAGAGAATTTTCTTTGTTGAATATAGGAAGGAACTTGGGGAGATGGGGCTTTGAGGTAAAGTAATGCTCTGTGAGTATTGATCCATCTTTTGTTTTGCAACTGAGCATTGTGGTTCTTTTATCTGTCCTCAAGCTGCAAATAACTCCTACACATAACAAATCAAAGTTGCTCAGTAAAAAAAAGAGAGAAATTCCAAAAGGTAGGCTTCATTTCCTCTTAGTCCTCACTGCTCATCTTCCATGCCTTGCATCTGTTCCAGTTAACTCATTCATTCTTCACCAACGAAGATGGAAGGATAAAGAGTAAAATAACATCAAAGGCTTGATCTGGATCTCAGTTTGGCTGTGGTGGCCGCTGACTCACCAGATCAACTGCTACTTCTCCTCAAAGACAAGTTTATACCTTCTGCTTCAGAAGGAACAGGGTCTATCTCGTCAAAGCAAAGGAAGACAGCATCCAAACTACTACAGATGAAAAGAGCAGAGCCTGGTCTAAAAGCTTGAGAATGGCTGTACCCAAACACTATAAAATAATAAGAAATTAATAATTTCTGGACAAAGAATATCTATTGGATAAAGGGTAACAGTGCACACAGATACAACAACCTAATTCTAATTGGGTTAGAACTGAGAACACACTGATCTATAACTGAAGAAAGATGTCTTTGTGAGAAGAAAAGGAATAAAGAGCTTTATTCAGAACATTCAATATTCCTTTCACATTTTGCCTGTTTTATTCCTTTCTTACTTCCTCTGTCCTGAATGAGAAAATGTGTTGAACAGCTGCCCACAACTCAAAGGTAGAAACATAAATAAAGGCATATAATGGAAATGAAATAATTTCATGCCCTTCTCTGTTGTAGGATGAAAGGTCAGTATCTCAGGTTTTTTGTACATTCAAACTACATGTATATGGTTTATTTCTTGAGATATAACTCAAAAGAGCCTACAATTTTGGAGCTTACCATTTAAATTATGAGGCAAGGCCTAGCACTTTTCCTTTGTCTGTTTCGAATTTTATATTCTGAGCAATATTCAAGCAAATTAAATCCCTTCATAGCTATATTATGACTATTTACAAGACTTTCTTAACTGTCCAAAAATTTTATAATCACTCTTGCTCTACAAAAGAGCTGTGTAATAATCTGTCTGTGAACTCTACTTTCCAAATTTAACTTATCCTGCACTCCAAACTACCATCACTCTAGTTATCCAAGTGCATATGTGGTATCATCTCCTCATATACAATGGTGCCCATTGCTTCTTAATGTACTCGTTCTTACCATGGGTTTTTGTATGCCTGAAACGCTGAGAAATCTATTCCTTCATAAACAGATCTTTTCTCTCTAGGCACATGCTATAAAAAAACATCACAACAAGGGAAATGAGGAATACTCAGCTGACTATGAGTAGCAAGACCTTAGGATGGACAATGCTTGATCTCTAAAGAACATTCTTGGTCTTTGTGTCTGATCTCTGCAATTCTTTGGGAGTGCAAGGGAAGCTTGAGAAATGCACTTGGCATAGCCTGACCAATATGGTTTGTCAGTCCTGGTAAGAAATCTCACACCCTGTCCTGAGCTGCGACCGCCGGTCTCAGAGCTGGCCTGGGCTCACCTTGGCAGGAGCTGGGCTGGGCTGGTTTCAGCTCCTGCCTTGGCAAAAAAAGAAACTGCAAGAAAGGAGAATATACTGTGTTACAATTCTGGCCACAGATGCACCTGTTATTTGGTTTTGGTTTCTGCTTTGGTGGGGGTTTTTTTCCATCTCTAACAAATATGTTCAAGGTCACCTTACATTCTTGCAAAAAGACCTATTATAAAAAAAACTTTCATCAGCATGATAGTTTTTATTTAAATATATCTCAATTAAGAGTTTTCTGGAACAGATGAACACATACTGAACACTAAGCTGACTTTCACATGGACTTTATTCAGGAAATTTACTGGTGGTCTGTTAGCCACCCTCCATATTAGTGAAAGAACTACATTCCTCGAAATTAATTGCATCCAGGTTTGCTAAAGAGCATTAGCATCTTTTTTTCCTAAAAGTACTAAGTACATTGTGTAGTCATACATATATATATGATAAAAGCTTTTTTCTTACCATTTTCTTGCACATTGCTGAAAATCATGAATCTAGAAGTGTAATTTACTGTGTAGACTTATCTCTGCTTTTATGTGAATGAAAAGCATTTATTTTTAATGCTAATGCATCCTCTCTGGAAATATTACTAGTCTGTAATGACATCTTTCTTTGGTTTAAAGCTGGGCTTGCATGAGCTCAGAGGAAAAAGTTTATATTTGTTTGCATTATTGCTGTTGTGTATTAAAAGGACAAAAGATGAAATCCACAAAATGCTTTATAAAACTTTTAGATGGTGCATGCACAAATTAAGCTGTAAAAGGTGTGACTTTTCTCACTGTGACCAAAAATGATTACGAGAATGCGAGATCCAACTGAACGAACTCACATAAAATGGGAAAGAAAAGCTGTGTATTTATTCTGTACACTTCTGACTGGTCTTTGGACATTTGGCTTTTGTTTTTAAACACCAAGCAATGCTAAATTGAAATTTCAAAAATGTGCTAAATAATTGGTTGTACTCAAAGGCGAAGGATATACAATATATAATAAAGGGTTTCGAAATGTTTCNGTTCACACCGGTTTATATTCATTTGGAAGGGGAATTGCATTGAATAGAAGTAAACTGTGATACTTCTGTAGACCATAAAAAGACTATTATGAGTTTAACAGACTTCATTTAATTTCTATAATGTACTATATTAGGATAACAGAACTTAGACAGAATGGTTGACACATCTGAAAATCGATTAGAGTTGACTTCTCATGTGGGGAGACATTATGCAAATGAGCAAAAATTGAATGACTTGGTCATTTTGCTTAAATATCTTTCTCCACTTGTAAACTTTGTGTAGGTGTGTTTATTGTTGTTTATGTAAGTATTTATTGTTGGCCAAGATTCCCACCATTGTAATCAACAACACAGGATAGGGGGTAGAAGTAAGACAAAAATACAATGCTTTTCAGATCTTTCCTTTGGCTCAAGCTCTAGCTCAGAAAAATTGACTTTCCTGGGTTGTCCAAGATACTTATCTGATCATTTGATGGCATGAGCCAATTCATCCTAATGTGGGCTAGATACAGAAAACAGATAAAGGTTTAAAATTATGTGGGATGAGGCTTTCTCCTAGGGAACCCATTTCTTCAAAGGCACCTGGTCTAAAAAAATTGATTCTAGTGTTCTAGTGTGTACTGGAATAACTAGGATGTTGCCAACAGCTCAACCATAAAACGAAATTGCTACCCCGGATTTAAACAATGCTTTCTTTGAAATACACATTTAAAGACTGAGAATTTCTCCTTAGAATTTCTAGAATGAATATATATATATATATAATACTAGTTAGTTGTAGAAATTACTTGCCTATTGTTTGTTATGTGTATTTTATTAGGATCTTTCTGAAAATTAATTGAGGATCTTTCTGAAAACTAATTGTATTTTATTAGGATCTTTCTGAAAACATGTAAGAAAGAGGTAAGAGTAGCTAAAGAAAAGTCATTATTTTTTCAATATGTGTATGCTGACAAACATCTAGATGCAGCATTAGTAAAATTGTGAGACATGATTTAGAAACCAAAGCATAAACAAATCTGCAGTGAGAAATATCATTATGTTATCCCTGATTCCATTATTAAAAGCCATGATATTTTGAGTCTTTAATTTTCAGTAGTTACCACTGTATATCCTAAAGAAAGACAAACATCATGAAAACCTAGCCTATACATAATGGACATAGTCATTTTGTTGTATGTCTCTCAGACTGAAGAGGAAAACAACTATACTCATGAATGTTCCTGACTCATGGAAAACACAGTGTTTAAGAACTGAAGCACTGTTTACTCCTATTGTTCTATAGGAATACATAAAAAATAACTGTGTGACTTGCTGTACATATCAGCCCAAATCAGCATAATGCAGTGACCCTCCACAATGCACTTCTTGCCTTACAAACTCTGAGAAATCATGGGTAAATTTTCACATGAGTAATGATGTTAAGGAGATTCTAAAAAAAGATAATTGAAATTGTCAGGAGGGTTATGATATGGAAGAAAAACAACCATCCAACCAAACCACCAAGAAACCCTGAAAACTACAAAGCAAATCACTTTAAAATCATAGGCCATTGATTTTTCTTCATATGAAACTACCAGGGTTAATAGGATCATATATATATATGCTAGCAAGAGCAGAGGTAAGACATGTAGAAGGTACTTTTGTCTTCTCTCTTCTAGAAATCAGAACTGTAAGCTTGTTTCTGCTCCCTGTTCCTTAAAGTATTTAACAGTGTTTCCATTTAGAATTCTGTAGCATTACTGGTTTCAAAGAAATGGATGTGTAAGTTTCTAGCTAAGCATGTGCTTGTATCTTTGGCTTGATTAGAGACAAAATTTCCAGCAATTTACTGGATTAAAATTTTGAAAAATATGATATTAACACATAATGTTTATGAGAAAAGTAAATTAAAGAAATATCTTTATAATTTTGTGTGTGTGTGCTTTCTTTGCCAAACAACTTTTCTGTCTGTTCTGTGTTAAATGTCTCTTACTTAGGTCTTAAAATATGGTGGTCAGTGGTCTGACTACAATCTTCTGAAGATGAACATTAAGAAGGAAAATTAGAGTAGGATGAAAGGATGATAAAATTTCTGTAGTCAAAGTGAATAAAGACAAGCTATAGCCAATAGTGAAAGAACACTAATAACCAGCAGTGGGAAATGAGGCATTCTATATTAATACAGTAATTTTCTTTTTACTTTGAAATACTTTTTTCTCAGCATTAATAACAATAATAATGATTCTCTTCACTGCCTGAGAACGAACAGAGTATTTTTACAAGGATAGTCACATGGTTTTTTGAAGATGCCCTCCTGCTTCACTGCTGCACTATTGAACTCAGTAGATCTTTTTTAGGATGGGACTGAGGGGATATAAAGGATAACATTAAGAATGTATCCTCAGCTAGGGAAAATAACTCCTTGTATTATTTACATATTTTTGTGGATTCAAATTAAAAGGGAAAAATATTAAAATACATATTTCTTGAATTTTTTACATTTTTTTCTCTGCTTTGTGGTTCAATGGACTCTGTTATTCATATTTCCATTCCGGAAGTGTTTTCTTTTAAACCAATTACAGCAAAGAGAATTTCAGGAGACTGTAGCTATGTTAGAATAAGTAGATGACTTAAAACAGCCAGGATTTGCTTTTGGGACAGTTTTAGATCACAAAGGATGCTTCATTGTTTTCATAAATTTGTATTTCCTAACTATTAAAGCGTCTGGCTATATGAACTTGCTTTTCAAAATTGGAATTATTAAAAGAAATTGGTTTTAAAAGCCTATATAGGTAGTTAAATGGTATCTTCCTAACCTGGTAGATGTGAAAATTTCATATACTGAGAAAAAAATCCAAACAACCAGTCACGATAGCTGAACAGTTCAGGAGACTTCCAGCTAAGCCTTGAGATCTCAGTGTTCACAAGCCTAAGTGAAAGTGAATAAAGATTTCTAAATTTGACTGGTGATGAAAAAATGCTAGCTACTTAATTATCAAGGGAATTAATATTTTTATGCCACAGACTATCTAGTCTCATTTGAGAATGCTTCTCTGGCTGAATACTTGTAAGTGACATGGCACAAAACCTTCTCCCCTTCTAACACTACACCCAGGTAACAGCTCTTTCAAGTGCCATGTTCAGCATGACAGGAAAAAGTATTTTCTCTCCAGAACTTTCACTTTATTTATTATGTTGTTTTCTGTTTACAGTTACAATCATCTTAAGATATCCATACAAATTCAGCATCAAGCTAGAGCTACACTAGGCAAAACCAGATGCCATGCCCACCACTAAGGTGGACCTTTTAACAGGAATATCTTATAGCAGTGTGTTTTGTGATTGCATTCCAAGTACTTCATTATGCTGAGATTAATGAATTTGCAGTACTGTAAATTTTGATAAAACAACAGCTTCCCAAGAATATAAGTAATAAAGCACATCCCTGGCTTTCATTCCAGGTGCTTTTTCATAATTATGTAGCAGAGTGGGTGCATTTCCTCAGAATCACAAGAGATACTCAGTTCTAACTAAAGTCACAAAACTGGAGAGCCTCAGAAAATGCTAATGCATTTCAGAGATTATGCTTTCTTGGCTATGGTCCCAGAACATGGTGACAGCTATAGTGCTGATGCTTCCTATTCTCAAAAGTCTGTCACACCCAATTAAAACCTGCATTCTGGTAATCCTTGTCCTTTTAAGTGGCAACTTGCTGTGGAGCTATTTATCTTACTTTCTACCTGTTCCAAATAATCCTTCTGTGTTTATATTCTGTTCCTTTCCCCATATGTAGACATGGGTGTACATGAACACATTTCCGAGAACAAAGAAAACTACCTGCTTGCTCTGTCATGTGTGCCAATATTTCACTATGCTTACTTTTTAATTTAAAGTTGTTAGATTGATCCCATAAAACTTGTGATCACGTATTTGCCCTTGCTGTCCCCCTTCAAAAGATTACTTGCTTTTAAAATGTTTTCTGGCAGTGCATTCATTTGTTTGAGGTTTTTTAAAATAAGACATCTAGTTTATGTGTCTGTGTTATGATGTTATTTTCCAACTGTTATGATGTTCTTTTCTGACTTTTCCAATTTCAGAAATTGGCTCCTCTACAGGGTAATTTGGAACACCACAGATAAACTCCTGCTCTGGATTGCCTTCTGAAGGAGAGTGCAGAAGGAGAGTAGGAAGTTTGGTCAATCATACTGAGCCTCATATTAGTTACCTTTTTCAATGGAATCATTGTCTTAATTTTGCTGCAATCGGTAGAATTTTGTTATTTCAACAACATGGAAGCATTAAAACCTCATTAAGGAAACCTGCTGAGTTCCCTATACTTCAGTGGAATGTAAATTCCTAGGTGAAAACCATAGTTTTATGTTTATTTCAATAAGATCTGCAAAAACTAAGATCCTGAGTATCTATTCAAAATAACAACTTGTATACCTGCCAGATGAGTTTTTTAATTTCATCTGTCACATTTATTAATGTATTTTCAGCCTGATTGTCTAAAGTCACTTTGAGATGAAATTAGTCCAAGGAAAAGACTGTGACACCATTCTTTACTGTGACCTCTAAGAATGCTTCTGAGTTCTTTGGCTTCTACTACAAATCCAGTGTGTAGAATTACTTTTAAAATTAATAAATATTGCTATATACAGAGTTAGCAAAGGGACAAATACCCAATATCTCCAATTTGGCTTTTTTATTATTGCATTTGGGGAAGTTCTTGGAAGGAAAATACACTGAGAATTAGAAAATACAAAGAAATTACTTTTAACTCAAGAGGTTACTCTACCTTGAATGCTTTGAAGCTGTGAAAGTAGGTGGTGGAAATAAAATGTATGCATATACACATGAATTTCCAGTCTTTACTTACAAAATGAGCTGCAAGGAGGCAGCTGAAGGAGTATTTGAATGAGTAAGAGCAGTTGGAAGTGTCTGAATTTTGCTATAAATTTAACACTAATGTTTATGGTGTGAAATGTTTCTACAGAGACATTTAATAGACGTAATCCTTTGCCTTGAAATTCAGCACTTCAGTATAAAACTCTGGATATATCAAGTTATGGTATTGCACAACTGCAGATAAGACAAGCCCGTTCAGTTCCAGAAATACTGAGAATTCAGAGTGGAAACTGTAGGAATGTGGAACTAGATTCCCTCTGTTAATGTGGTTTGCCTAAAATTCTGTGTGTTTTGTGGATAACAAGGAATGTGTTAACAGTGGTAACTCATAAATATATTTATATTCCACACTTAGCTTATGTTTGTTATCAACCTACATTTTTTAAGCACTGCACAAGGATTTTTCTTAAAATGTTAGAAAATGCAAGTGAAATAGCTAATGGCAAAGAGTTAGAAGGTAGATTTGCTATAAACTGTTTACCACTTAGTAGCCTGTGAAGATAGTTTTTTTATTAGTTGGTTACAGAAATTTAAGAATACAGCCAAGATCCTATCAGGAAGGGAAAAATTTAGGTACAGTTAATCTGGTACAGTTCCTCTTTCTATTCCAATTTTACTCACACATAGCGATGGCAAGTAAAATCCAGAATTTTATTCCAAACAAACTTTGCACAGCATCATTTACTTGCTAATGATTATGGCTAAGATGGAAAAGAAATTACCTAGAAAATGTAAAAGGTTACTGGAAAACAATTTGTAAATAGATATAGTCTTTTGGGTAAATGTTATGCCCCAGTCCATTTGGTGGCTTCAGGGGAAGGTTGTTTGATTTACTCTGGACTGTGCACAAAAGAAACAACAAAATTCTCAGGAGTTCAAAATCACACTTGTACTTGCAAACTTTTAGAAAATTATGGCAGAATAAGACACTTGGCAAAGTTTAAAATATCCAAAGTAAGGAACTTCACAAATTTTAACTTAGAAAACTTAAACTTAGCCAACTTTAACTTATTCAAGCAACAAGGCACTTACTAAGGCATTGACTGGAATTTTTTAGTCTTGCTTACAATATACTTTGAGAAGAAGAAGTTAGGAGAAGAAACGGATAGGAAAAGAGAAAGAGAAAGGAAAAGGAGAGAGAAAGGTATAGAATCATCACACAGGATCTAGCAATGAGATTAGACTGTTGCAAATTCAATGTTAATTTAGCATTTACTTAGCATAAACTTAGCCCAACTGAGAAAAACCTTGAAAATTATGAAATACCATGTTACCCAACAGTTCCAGGAAAAGAGAATTAGGGTAAGAAAGAGGAGCAGAGAGAAAGACATGGAGGAGAGAACAGATCTAGAAAAACACACAGATACGTCCCACCTTCTAGGATTCCAGCAGGCGCAGAACAGGAACTCCAAACAGGGCTTTATGCTGTGACCATGTGCTGACCTTGTGCTCCGCCCTTGAAGCCCCACGGCCTCCAGTAGCACTGCCGGTCCCGTGGCCAGCCAGTGCTCAGGGGAGCACCTGGGCCACCCCAAGAATCCAGCACTGACAGCTCAGCCAGGCCTTGGAGCGGCTCTGGGGGCAGAGTAGGGCACTAAAGGCGTCACCTTCAGCAAACCCTGGCCAGCCCCTCCCACCAGACACAGGCACTGCCATTGCAAGATGTTTCAAGACATGCAACATCCAGTCTCTGTCAGCAGCCTGCCGTGATGCCCTTGCCATGTCTTGTCCAGTGTCAGTGTCCCTGGGGCTGTAGGCACGACAGTTCTCTAAGCCTAAAGCCCAACCCACAGGGCAGCTTGTGGCTGGGGCTGAGGTACCTGCCCCTGTGGGGGGTCCAGATCAGAAAGGTGTGGGAGCAGCAATGTCGGGCTATTGCCGTGATTGTCTTGGCGGGCCCTTTCCAGCGCCACTGTGCCTGGAGTGTGAGACTCTTTCGATCTCTCAACCCTAACCCTAACCATAGCCCTAACCCTAGCCCTTATGCTGAGCCTGATACCATGGGTTTTCCAGCTGAGAAAGATGTAGGTTTGCTGGTCAAAGTGATGATCATAGTCTTGAGTCATCAGGGGTGGAAAAAGACCACAAAACAGAGTTCAATGATTTAATATACACTCAGGTTATGTGGGAATGCCCAGGTGCCTTCCCTGTGGTAGGGAGTTTTACACTGTTATAACACTGTGGATCATGAGGCGCTTCAGGGGTCTTTGATGGTTTATCACACCTTCTAAGACACAACAGCTGCCTCTTAGGTCAGCACAATTGAGCCAATCATGCCCCATAAGAAGGGTTGAATACCTTCAGGTGAATGTCCCCTTATCTCCCTCAGAGAGAAGTTTTCATACCTGAGCCTACTGTTTAAGGGCAGAAATTGGCACGGTAAAAAGCACTGTCCCACATCATAGGAGTGGTAAAAAGCACTGTCCCACATCACAGAAGCTCTTTCTTTTTGGCCTATTCCCTTATCTGGCCCCAAACCCATCTTGTAGCTCCTGGTGGTGGCTGTGCACCCTGTCTGCGCCTGGGCTGTGACCTTGCACATCAACAAAACACCGGCTGCTTTAGTACACGGCCAATTCTTCGAGACCTTGACCATCAACGTTTTTGTCTCTCACGGTGATAAGAGAAACAGACAACGTGCCAACTGCCTGAGGAAAGTTTGGTGTGTACAAAGAGGAAAAGTTTTAGATTTTAATGTACATATACTTCAAAAATAATTCAGGGTTTTAATTCTGTGCATACGATATTATCTCCTAGATGTACCAGGATTTGAAATCAAATGATTCTATATTTCTGAGGAAACCTGGATTCAATAAAGACTAAAACTCCCTCACACAAAAAAAACAAAAAACCAAACCAATTCTGATCATCTGAGTAAAGTATTGTTGGACCTTTTGGCTTAAAGTAAAAGAAAGAAAAAAAAAAAAACAAATCCCAAACCTGAAGCTCTTTTTATTGATATAGTGTCTGCTCTTTTTGCTCCTATTGGGAATAACTGCTGATGGCTATATTATGAGAACCTCGTGAGGCAGCAGAAGCTATTTGTAGTCATCAGTAAACTTTAAACTACATTCAAGATTTATCAGTTAATGTTCTTTTGTTGCAGCACAAAAGAAAAAAAAAAAGTATAAAGCTGGAAGCATGAATTTCCATATGTGTTGAGTTGTTGGGATAGATGGCTGTCAAAATTAAATGATACTAAATTTACATAGCTTTATTAGGTCACTGACTTGAAAAAAACTTATTGAGAAAAAATTGGATGCATATTTCTAAGAGGCTTTTTAGGTTAAACAAAAAGATTCATCTGATGTCTTCATTATACATCAGAGAAAATTGTCCAAACTCCTTTAAGAGCCAAGAATGTGGTTCCTATCATCCTGGAGAAAATATTTAAGTTACATCTGGGAAATGTTACCATAAGATGCCTTTTGGTCTCCACTGTTTAGCAGATGTACAACTCTAAGGTGAATGAGAGGAATTCCATCAAATTTATCACTATCATCAAAGGTCTATCATGGTGCAGCCTATTTCATATATGATTTGATGATTTGCATTTGATTGCATGCCAAGACATGTCAAAGAATCATTTTTTATGGGAGAAAGTAGGAATTTTTTAAAGTTTAAGGTTGAAAAATAGTTTAAATCTTTAAGGAATCTCTTGTTTTCTATGCTGTCAATAAGTTTATGTTATTACAAATAAAGGCCAGAGGAACCTGGTCATTAAAAATTGGCACCACTAACCATTACCATGGCTATGGAATTTTCAGTATTGTTCCCTGTGCACAGACTAGGTATTGGTGGAAATAGTATGAAAAAATCACATTAAATATCTAATTTTTAGGCAATACCTATTGTACTGTCGCAGCTTCATGTTGGTATGTGACAAGATATGAGATTACACAAACTCTTGACCTGAATGTTTTGTTTTACATTTCTTTTTCACAAGAGCAAGCTCAAACAATGAGAGTCTATTTGATCTGTCATACCTGGATTTCATTTTCCCATAGCAGCCCTCACAGTGCTGTGCTTTGCATTGATAGCTGGAAAGGAATTAATAACACACCAGTGTTTTGGTTATTGCTGGTAGGGCTAGCACAGCAGCCTTGCCTCACCAGAAGTGGGCAATATCTTGGGACACAACCAGGCCAGCTGACCTAAAGTAACCAAAGGGATATTTCATACCATATGATGTCAGTTAAGGTGTAACAGCTAAGGGAAGGAGGAGGAATGTTTGTTATTTACAGTGTTTGCCTTCTAGAGCAACTGCTCCATGTGCTTAAGCCTTGCTGCCTGAGAAGTGGATGGGCATCACTCACTGATAGGAAGTAGAGAATAAACTTTTTTTCTCTTTGTTTATGCATGCACAAGCTTTTGGGAGTTTTGCTTATTATTTATTTTTGCTTTTTTTCTTATCTCAGCCTACAAGTTGTTTTCTGTCTTATTTTCTCTCCCATGTCCTGTTGGGAAAGGGAGTGATAGAGTGTCTTGGTGAGTGCCTGCATCCAGCCAAGGTCAACCCACTACAGAGAGCAAATATAAAACCTTGAGAAAACGTCACTAGTAATCAAGGTTTAGCAGAAATTATGGCTGAGGACACTAAAGAAGCAGATGAACAAATTTTAAAACATTAGTATTGTAAGGGATATTTTATTGTAAAGAGGGAATTCAGTTTAAGCAGTAAATGATAATCTGAACATAGGAGGAAATAATACCAGGTTATTACCCTTCTGCTTTTTTTTCAGCAGCAAAGGTCACTATAACTAATGGTCTCCTCACAAATAGCAAAGATATTTTCAGTTTATATTGATGAATTTTAAAATTTGAGTGTGAATTCATTAGGTCTTTCAAGAGGCCTAAATTTCCAAGTCATAAAGTCCCAAAAAAGACTGACTATAAAGATAGAAACTTATATAAAGTGTGTTAACACCATCATAAAGATGGGAGAAAACAGTTGCAGATTCCACGTCATGTAACTGGACCTGACTCTCGGGTTGAATTAAGTATTGTCAAGTGTTTTGTTGTGCATCAGTATCTAGACCTCAGGAAAACCCTTGCCAAATGCCCTTGAGAAAAGCTTTGTTCAATTATACTTACTGATTGGCTTTTAGAAAAGATCAGCTTTAAAAGTGGTTCTCAGGAAGTCCTCTTGCTCTTCTACTGTGTTATTTCTCACATGATTTTTATGATAGCGCTTACAGCAAATACGTCACATGAGAAACCTTTATGAAAGGTTCTGTCACAGGGTACATTTGGAGACAAGAGTTGTTAGGGCCTCTGAGAAAAATCTTACTGGGTGGAAATAAACTCTTTGGCACAAGAATAGAGCTCTTGTCCAAGCTAACAGCACTCTGGGGGTCTCTTTTACCCCTTTACATTCTGTAGTTAAAATCTCCCTGGAGAAATTACACAAATTAAATTCTGTGGGGCGATACTTTTAATTTTTAAAAAAGTAGCAATAAAAGCCTCTCTAGGCCTTTCAACTTTAGGACTGAAAATGTGAAGTAAGCTTTGTTACCATGTAAACTGCAGTAAGACTCGATGTTTATTCTTCTACTTAGAGGTCAGCATAAAGTTCATGATGATTTTGGCACTGCTGCGTATGGTGCCTTGCTGCCACGTTACATTTTGAACTTGTCATTATTTATATTTGTCATTAAATTTTAATAACAAAAGACAATGCAAAAGTTTGGAAATAAGTAAAGGAAGACATGATATTAAAACTATTGGTTTAGGAATGTAGATTGCTTTTATAGTTTCTTTTATTATGCTGGAAAGTAGCTCTGAAGAGAAAGACCTGGGGGTCCTGGTGGATAACAAGCTGTCCATAAGCCAGCAGTGTGTGCTGGTGTCCTGGTGTTTCCTGGGATGAATTAGGAAGAGCATTGCCAGCAGGTCAAGGGAGGACATCCTGCCTCTCTACACAGCCTTAGTGGGGTTGCACCTGGAGAACTGTGTCCAGTTCTGTGTTCCCCAGGAAAAGAGAGACACAGAGATCCTGGAGCAGGCCCAGGGGAAGCCAAGAAAGATTAGGGGATTGGAGCATCTCTCTTTTGAGGAAAGGCTGAGAGAGTAGGGCCTGTTCAGCCTTGAGAAGAGATGACTGAGAGGAGAACTCACCAATGTCTGTATCTGAAGGGAGGGTGTCAAGAGCATGGAGCCAGGCTCTACTTATTTGTGCTGAGGACGGGAGACCATGGGCAGGCACTGAAATACAGGAAGTTCCAACTGAACATGAGGAAGAATGTTATGTGGTTGACTGAACACTAGAACAGATTGCCCAGAGAGCTTGTGGGGTCTTCCTCACTGGAGCTATTCAAAAGCTGCCTGGACACAAACCTGAATAACAAGCTCTAGGATGACTCTGCTTGAGCAGGGAGGTTGGACTATGTGACCTTCAGTGGTCCCTTCCAACCATACCTGTTCTGTGATTCTGTGATTTTCATGTTCTTAAAATGATGCATAGGTAAATCATGAAAAAAATCATAGAATGATAAATGTCATACTATATTTTGTCAGTTCTCTGGCTTTTAACCAAATTGGTAAGAGTTTCTTATAGCTCTGTGGTTTTTATGAAGTATTTTTGAGACAGAGAACTTGAAGTTATATTTGAAATTACTTTTCTTTAACAAGAATCACAATTTGTTGAAAACTGCAGATATTTCCAGACAAATTCTTTGGGTTGTTTTGGGCAAGCAATGGGTCACAGGTAGAATTCAGAGCTGCAGCAGTTCACAGAAATAAACTAAATACCTGAAAGACAAGACCACTAATTTCTGTGTTCCTACTGTTTTTTTCTTACTGTGTCTTAAAGAGCCCTTTTGGGTTTGCATGCTTGAAGGATTAATGAGTCTGCAGCTTCATGCACTTTCATCTGTTTTTTTCTTAATAATCTACCATTTTGAAATACTTTGCAATAGAGTTGAAGAAGTAAATCTTTTAGCATCTAGATTAATATAGAGAATAATATAATTTTCAATAAACAGTTACAGAAACAACCAAGTATTTAGCAATGGAAAAAGAAATAATGTGATCATTTAAAAAAAAATTAGAGTAATTTGGGTTTTCTGGTTTTGAACTTTCTTTTTTTGATTTGGTTATTTGGAATCTTTTTGGGGTGATTTTGTTGTTTCATTCACTCACTTTATGTTTTTTTGTTTGGTTGGTTTTGTTTTTTGATTTGTGCCATGTTTTCAGGTAATTTAGAAGAACCCATATTCTGTGCTGTTTTTTTTTTTTTTCTATCTTCTTCATTCAGTGCCCAATCTATAAATAAGAGAAAATAGAACTGAGGAAAAGCACAGTTATTGCTGATGCATGGTCTTGTCTTCTGCCTCTTTCCTGATTTACTACTGCCTTCAGTAAAAGGTGGGAACCCATGCTAAGTCCAAAGAGAATTTCAATAGGAAAGAAATTATCCATCTATTTTAAAAAATAAACCAGCTATCCAGCTATCCTACTAGCTTCATAAGACTATACTGATGTTCTATGAGGCAGAAAGTAGTGCTGCTATTGACAAGCTCTACCTAAGGCTGAATTATTAGAACAACCAGAGAAATATTTTTTTTTCTTTTAAGATGTTGGCTAAAGAAGAGAAACATGATTTAATTTTTAGGCTAATTTTAGTGCAGGATTGGGTATATAATTTTGCTTGATTTAGTTCTTCTTTTACAGTCTGTGAAATGTAAATGTGAATGCAATCGAATCTAAATCTAAAATTGTCTCTGAATAACAAGGTTCCAGTGGATTCTGTGAAAAAGTTATGGAAGGAAACATTTTTATATTGATTGAATGTGTCTGATTCTGAAAACTATGCATCCTTTTTCTCTTTTACACCCCAATATTAAGCTCTTTGTAACATGCACTAGAGGTTTCTCCTTACTAATCAATGGGTTATTTTCAGTTAACGTGACATGATGTCTGTGCTAAAAGTTTCATCCTTTCATCCTGACACTGTAACATATTCTTCATTCAAAGCTAATAATGTTTTACAGCCTCTTTACTCCCCTCTGTTTTGTCAAGGAAACCCTTTCTATTGTGGAATTGCTCAGATTTATATCACATATTATCATCTTCATTGTTGTTAATAAACCCAGCCTCCTGACAGCAGGGGTTAAATGACTCTGCTGATAACTATGTTGAATATATAGTGAAGCTGGGAATTGGCATCAGAAGGTTATCTTTCTGAAATAACACTAGTATATTGTCTGTTAAAATATTTTAATAGAAGAAATGGAATAATTTAATAAGGAAGTCAGCAATAGTGTATGTATGTGTGTGCTCCAGCTGGTCTTATTCTAGGTCACTGGCTTTTCAAATGTGAAAGCACAAATAGCTTTTCACATTTTCTGTAGTTTTATATGGAACTGATCTGACATGGAGAAAGTGAGTAGGAAAACGATGTGCATTTTTATTCACGGAAAGTATTGTTCAGATTTCTTTCAGGGTGTTTATACATGCAGTATCATTATAACCTACACTATTGCTTCACTTTGTATGAACCAATTAGTCTAAATAAAATCTACTTTGTATTCATGTTCTACTTGTTTTGTTTTACATTCGTGGCAAACACATATGAATGAATCATTTAAATTCAAGTCTAATCCATTCTTTAGGTATGCTATGTATAGTCTCATTTCCTTTTTTATTACCCTGGATTTTAGCTTGATCTGCTTAAACATTTTAAGGTAAGTATCTATTTTAATAATCATAAAAAAACCACATTTCAACTCCTTTTTATAGTATTCTGCTTTCTGCTTTGAGATAATTTCTTTAACATTAATGATATGTTCTTTTCTCATGTATTAAGCTTCCCTTGGGTATCATCTGGGGATAATCTTGTCTCCAGCTTACTGAAAAATCTGTTAGGGAATTTCTGTGTAGTTTCATATAAATGACATATATAAAGCTTGCACAACTGGTGTCAGCTAAATTATTTTATTTAGGCTGAGGTAATAAGTATTTGAATAAAGGAAAAAATATTTCAATTTGTCCATACCACATTCAAGTTAATTAAGAGTTAACGTCTGAAACAGAGTCAAATTCTGGGGAATGTATTCACACTTGCGCATAGTAACAAAACACAGAAAATCTTGTCTGTAAAAACAGAGGATAATAGGAAATTTTTGATACCTCACAAATATGGTGACACTTTATTATTTACTATTTTTTACACTGTTGCAGGCTGTGAGTTTTCTAAATGATTTGTATATAAATATAGAATGTAACTGAACTTAAGTATCAGCTGAAATGGGATTGGATTGTATCATAATTTAAATTACTGCAAGTATATATTCAAATTTTCCATAGAAAAGTGTTTCAGATTATAAAAATTAAAATTAATTAAAGATTACATTATGTTTATCTAAAAAAAAGCAGAAATATTACTCTGGGTGAGTGAATGAATTTTTAAAAAATATTTTCAAAATATTTAATCTGCCACATGTGCTACAGGACTTTATGTCTAACATTCTATCTAATAAAGAATATGCTTTTTAAAAGAGTACTGCTAAACTTAATCACATTTTAGAAAATGTTCTGTTACTACTGTATTTTAGAAGATACAAAAAAAAATAAATTACTTTCTTCTAATACCCACGATGACCAATGTTATAAATCAGTTGTAATCACCAAATATGTACATCTTATCTAGCAGTCCGTCTGAGGGACACTACACTGCTACCTCAAGTCTACTGGATTTTGTATAAAATACCTGCTCCACCAGGCTAGGGTGGTTGTAGGGAAACACTGTTTAACAGAAGTTCTAATTTTTTAGAGTATTTTGTGCCTTTGTATTTTCTGAAATAATTTAGGCTTCTTCCTGTGCATCCCTGGGTATATTCTGCATGCCTTGTCAGAAGACTGTAGTCCTTCATGGAAACTCCAGCCCAGTCAGGCATAGTGTAGGTGGATGAAGGGAGGGATTCCAGGAATTTTCTTGCCTCACACTTCTCCCACTCAGATACCTTGCCTCAAAGTACAGCCAAGCACACTGTAAATATATTCATTTCCTCCCAGCCTGACCCTGTGGTTACATTCAATTCCAGCCTCTCTCTGGCCCTCTTCTCTCAAGGTATCCTTCACCTTATTCCATTTTTGTGAAGCTCATTGGCATGAGAGAGCACATGGGAACATCCTGTGGCTGGATTATACATGGACTTTGAAGGAGCTGGAAATTCAGGACATTAGGCTTTTGAAGGCATCTGTGCCATATCTGGAAGGAGGAACAGTGATCCCTTGTTATGAAGGCCAGTGCTGGATGTACAACACATACATCATATGGGTATTTTGATCCTACCCATAATTGCCTACCTGTATTTACAAATATACAGATATATATATATATAATATACAAATTTAATGTTCCTTCTTTGCCGTTGTCTACTTTGGTTCACATTGCTTTTTGCTTGACAATCCCTGTAGCACATTCTGCTTTCAGTCTCACTTGAACTACTTTTCATTTGTGAACACAATTTATCCTCCTTAAATCCTTTCTTCTTTAGACTCCAAGCCTTAAACCATCCTTGCTGCTTTCAGATTTAAAGCCTGCATTAGCTTTCACTTGAAACGTTATGCAGATATTTGTCTCCTCTTATGTTCTAAGTGAATTTTGCTGTAGAGTTGCTGAGTTAATATATGTAAAGCACTTCTGTGCTCTGTTCAGTTTTGCTTGAATCCTAAAGAGATATGCCATGCTGGTTTCAAAGATACTGTACATAGGAAACCTGATATTAACCTCCAACCATCTTGTATTGTGAAACTTAAAAGACATAGAATATAATTTTAAGGCACTGTGCATAATGAATGTGAAGGACTGATCTACATGGCTGATAGCTTTAAAGGTGTTATACCTGAGACATGTGTGATGAAATATTACCAAATTGTTCACAATACACCTTTCAAAAGAAACAGGCTTGTTCCCTGTATAGAGATTCATTCTTTGTACTTCTCTTGATATTTTCTTTTAAATACTTGTGTCTGTGCACTCTGTCAATGATTTTGTGTTGTACAAAGAAGAGGTACCCATATAGCTTACACTATGCTGACACTCTAGTTTGGGATTTAAAGTGAGTTGTGAAATGTGCATAAACCTTCCGGTGCAGTGCCATACTTAAGGCATGGGTAATGTTTATGTAAAATTTGAGTGAGGTGCTTCACGTCTTGGCTGAACTCTAAGGACAAAATTAAATATTTAAGGTTACCATATTGTCTAGGAGGAGAAGTAGCACTTCAGAATGGGATCATCAGTGATCTGTTGAGTGGGAAGCTGACAAAATTAGATTAAAGCCATGAATAAGGATTAAGGTTTGGTTGCTTTCCTGGGTGAAAAATGCAAGAATAGGCATAACTTTTCACTATCAATGCTTTTCTCCACTCAGTATCCTGAGTATGGTACAAAAATCAGGTTTTCCTGCTGGTTTTTTTTGTTTGTTTGTTTTTTTAATACCACTCAGGGGAAGAAGTCTGGTTTAGATGAATTTTAGGCACAAATCTATAAAGGGTCTCTTCAGCTCATTGTACATATTCAATGAAAATCTATAATACTTATCATACTCCAGTGCTCTGGCTAAGTACTAGTAAGAAAGGGTCATTATGTATTTTATTAGCAGAACTGTTTTGCAAGAGGAATTAAGCAAGTCTCACATCCAGTGGTTTGAACACTTCTTAAGGCTGTCAGCAACTCAACTCGTGCCTCTGCATCATTCTAATGACTTTCTCCCTCATGACATACTTCCACATAACAGTGGGATTGAGTGCACCTTCAGCAAGTTTGCTGACTATCAAGCCATGTGGTACAGACAGCAGGCTAGAGGGGAGGGATGGCATCTAGAGGGACTGTGATAAGCTTGGAATTTGTGCCTGTGCAAATCTCATGAAGTTCAACAAGGCTGAGTTCAAGGTCTTGCAGGTAGGTCAGAACAGTCCCAAGCACTGCTGGGACAGGCTGGATGGAGAATGCATCAGGGCAGCCCTGAGGAAAAGGATTTGGAAGTGTTGATTGACAAGCAGCTTAACGTGATCCAGAAATG
Organism: Dasyornis broadbenti; assembly: GCA_013397935.1. Taxonomy (NCBI): domain Eukaryota; kingdom Metazoa; phylum Chordata; class Aves; order Passeriformes; family Dasyornithidae; genus Dasyornis; species Dasyornis broadbenti. Next base: position 1,590,873 of record VZRN01006529.1, on the reverse strand, counting down.
TGCACTTGCAGCCCAGAAGGCCAACTGTATTTTGGGCTGCATCAGAAGAAGTGTGGCCAGCAGGTTGAGGGAGGTGATTCTTCCCCTCTACTCCGCCCATGTAAGACCTTATCTGGAGCACTCCATCCCAGTCTGGGGCCCCTGCTACAAGAAGGATGTGGATCTGTTTGAGTTAGTCCAAAGGAGGGCCAAGAAGATGGTCAGAGGGATAGAGTATCTCTCGTATGAAGAAAGGCTGAGAGAATTTGGGTGGTTCAGCCTGAAAAAGAGAAGGCTTTCCAGGGAGACTGTACAGCAGCCTTTCAGAGAACCTACAAGAGAACTGAAGAGAGATTGTTTACAAGGGTATATAGTGACAAGGGGAACGGCTTCATACTGAAAGAGACTAGGTTTAGATGAGATATTAGGAAGACAGTCTTTACTGTAAGGGTGGTGAGGGACTGGAACAGGTTGTCCAGAGAATCACAGAATTGTTATTGGTGGAAGAGACTTATAGAAATCATCTAGTCCAACTCCCCTGCCAAGGAAAGTGACAGGTGGGTTTTGAGCAAGTGACACGGGAATGTGTCCAGCTGGATTTTGAAGCTCTCCAGAGAGGGAGACAACATGACCTCAATGAGCAGTCCTCTGCCAACCTCAGTGTAAAGAAGTTCTTCCTCATGTTGAGGTGGAGCTTTTTGTATTTTCGTTTCTGGCCATTACTCCTTGTCTTGTCGCTGGGCACCACTGAAAGGGCCTGGTACGCTGTTCTTGGCACCCCCCCCCCCTTTGAGATATTTATAGCTGGGGATGCCCTGACCCAGGAGGTGCTCAAGGCCAGGTTGAATGGGGCTTTGAGCCACCTGTTCTAGTAAAAGATGTCCCTGCCCATGTCAGGAAGCTTTGTAACTGGGTGATCTTTAAGCTTGCTTCCTACCCAAACCTTTCAGTGATTCTATGATTTTCTTCTGCTCCACAGCTATGCATCTATACATCTGCTCTGAACAGTTTTCTGGTAACCACTGCTGTTCCAGTTCCTTGGGAGTCTGGAGGCTGTCTTCAGAGCTGTTACCAAATCTTGAATTTCAAGGTTACTTCTAGGTAGCTTTGGTCTTACAAAAGACTCCCACTGAGTAAACTAAATGCACAGAACTAAGCAGCAAGTATTTGGGTGTAAAGGTAATAATCAGACTAATGATGATACGTTGTTAACTAAAGTTTGTATGATTCCTTTTGGAAATATTTGTAAGGACCTATACCTTCCCAGACAGGAGAAGAGAAACACATTATGAGTTTTCTTATGCATATTACCATTCCTTGACCTTGCTGATGCTAATGGAAAGGGGCAAGCTGGTTTCAAAATTGATTATCTCCTTCATCTTTGGTCTGCAGAGAATTATTTCCAGTAAAGGAATAACCCTTTGTGTTTGCATAGTTTGGCATTTCTGTCATTCCTATTTGCAAAGTGCTTAAACTTAGCCAAGTATACATTTTGCATTACTACAAGTTTTTAACATGTGACACAAAACATTAGAAAGAAAAGTGTGCTTCATTATTAAATCCTCAAGGGCTGTCCAGTTTGTGTTCTCAGAATAAGATTTAGCTCTTCTTCAAAAAATGCCAAGGAAGTCAGACAATTTAAACAAATGCATTTTAATCTGCATAGTTTACAATTTCCCAGTCCCTCTGGAATGTTCATAGTTTTCATTTAATATTTGTGTCTGAATAGTGACAAAATCATTTCCCTTCTCTTCCCCTTGCCTTGTCTTGTGTCCTGCTGTTTCTTCTCTCTTTGAACCTAATGAAATACAGTTTTCTGTTTTCAGTGGGATCAGAACTTTTTTCCTACATTTGAATGAAATATGGAAATACACAAAGCATTTACAGTGCTGTAAGAAAATTGACTTAGTGCTCCATATAAACCTATATTTCTGTGTTTGGTTGCTCTATCCATTTCAGACATAGTAAAGATTAATTTTAGTCCCGAGAGGACAGAAAAAAATCAGAGATGTTACGCCAGAAAGGATGTCATGGAGGTCATTTTTGTCTGATCTTCAGTGGCAGTAAAAAAATTGTAAGGTTACAGCATCCTTAATCCCAATGTCCAGAAACAAGACCTGCTTCCTAAGCAGAGGTGTGCAAACCACAGTGATCTACTTGCCAGTGGGATGGGGAAAATTCCATTTTTTTCCAAAGGAAAGCCATAATTATTAAAAAGTGTATTTATAAAAATATATAAAAAACACTTCTTTTTTTTTTTTTTTTTACTATTGCCTTGTTCCTTCTTCTATCCCAGCTGCCAGCTTTCCACTTAAGAATGTATTTTAAGATAAAGAAAAATTTGTCCGTGAATGACACGATCTTTGGAATAGGTTGAACTACAAGGTAGAATTTCAGGAATGCTGTTAAATGTAAAAGCTGTGTCAAGCCTGCAAGTTTTTTCCCTGAAATAGGATAAAAATTGTCAGCATTCACGTCACTTTGGAGAATCACTCTGGCAGAATATCACTCCAGCCCAAGGATGTTGCATAACCCTCTGCAGAATAAACTTTTTTTTTTTTTTCCCAAAAGTTTTTGTCTGACTTCTGATGATTTCTATTCTAAAGACATGCAAATCTTTTACAGAGTCATGAAACAGAGGAAGGATCCTTCCATTCGTTAGATTTCAGAGTGAAGTTGGTGTCTGCTTCAGCTCCATCTTTATGCAAAGAAGGTTTTCTGCCCTTGTTGATCCATGAAGTAAATTTTGCATTTCAGAAAGGGAGCAGCACAAAGGCTACCCACAAGAAACAGGCCTGATAAGTGCAGAAGTCAGGGATTTTTTTTTCTTTTCCAAGAGTTTTAAATCTGGCTGATTTTTTAAAGTAAATGTGTAGAGACTAATGCAGTGAAAACAAGATAACATTTAATATTTGAAGAAATGAATGAGGGGAAACCTTATTATCAGCAAGGAGGTTTTCACATGCTTTGGAATTAAAAACACATTTTATATCTTTAAAAATAAGTCAAGCTATTCTGTCAAGTTGCAAAAAGAATAAGATGACTCAGATAAAAATGAATTTTAAAGTGAGTCAGATGCCACAATATAGATGATTCAGAAAATATTACTTTCTCAGACAAGTCTTCCCGTAGCAAAATGTTATTAAATATTTTAATACAACAGGCTAAGTTTATTGAGAGTGCCTTTGAATCCCCATCAGCCATGTTCTAGAAAAGAAATACAAAGGCTATCAGAGTATTCTTGCATGCCCATAACAATAGACATTTTTATATAAATATTAATAAGATATAAGATCATACAACTGAATTTAATTTGGTACATTTTAATGTTAAAAAGTGACTTTTCAATCAAATCTAATCTAGTAAATCAGAGTTTTCAGAAAACAACAAACTATTGACATTAATGAAATAGGAATAATAACCCTCTGCAATTTAGGAATTTCCCGATGAATTGTATGGTTGTATACTTTCCTGTTGTTTACACTGAAAACCACATTTAAAATACCTTAATATAGGAAATTAATATATTCTATAAAGTAAACTGTGATTCTGTTCTTAATGTATAGATGTTTTATCAACATTGGTTTTACACATTTCCTTGGCTACATGGTCTTTATTTCTGCTCCCTAGTACCACCTATGGCTTTAGACAAGTAAAAGGCTCTTGTTGTGTGGATTGTAACAAAGCCATAGGCATTTTGGATTAGATTCTTGAAAGATAACGCATTCTTTCTTCCTGACAATATGAACTTTTCTAAGGATTAGCAAAAATTCTGTTATTTACATATTTTAAATATTCAAGCTTTCTTCTTTTCTTAGAGGTCTTTGAAAGGAGAAAGTAGAAAACTAAATGTTACTTTCTTTTACTTGTTTGGCAAGCAGAACACAAGTGCTCCAATGTGAAAAGTTAAACTCATATTGTCTTACCTATTTTTCAATTTACAGCCTTCTGCATTTTCTAAATGTTATACATTTATTAAATAACTAACAATACCATATGTATTTAATTGTTTCATGTCACTGCCTAGGTAGAAACTTGCCATACAAGAAAACTGCATGGTGGATGTTCTGGTCCCTATTCTAATACAAAATCTCTTTTTTGAGCAGAATATATGAAGAGACCTTATTTTTTATACGCTATTATACAACAGCCTCTGTTTCAAGAGAACACTATGTTCTTCTGATAGTAATTTCTCAAACAACTCAGCACGTTTAGGTGTTTAAAGTGAAATTCCTTAAATCTACTATCTTTAGATTAACTGCATTTTGTTACTGGAAGACAGAAAAAATTGAATTCTGAATCAATAAAATTGAAAACAATAGATGTAAGTAATATCACATAGTGAAAGTTTTAATCTGACAAATATCAGAACAGCAATTTTGATGATCATGTTTATTCAGAGAATGGAAACCTACTCCATATGGCCTCATTTTTCCAGAAAACTTACTCATGTATTTATCTGTAAGTTACCCCTCTGGGTTTATCAAATCCCATCTGTGTACACAGCAAACATTTATCTTATTGAAAGGCAGGGTTATGTTTTTATGTTGTTTGTTTTTTGAGGCATCAGGACTTACAAGGAGCAAAACATCACTGGGATGACTGTTTCCACACTGAAGTTCTTCTGCTTGGCCTGTTTCTCAAATTCTCAGAATTTATTTCAATCCACATGTTTGTTGCAGTCCTACTGCTTTGGAAGTTTGACTATATGATGACAAGTTGAACAGCATCAGCAGGAGAGATCTGAGCTATGTATATATCAGCAAATTATGTGGTTGAGTTGGAATGGATTTATGCATTGGAATACTTGGTGCTGAGAATCTCGTGTCCACGTAATTTCTGAGAGTATACTTCAAGCTGGCTTCAGTGCCGAGTGATTTATAATCCTGGATTGATTGCATTTTCCAATTTAATTTCATCTGTAAGAAATTCAGATAATGTAGTCTAAGAAAGCTGCACCATATGAACTGAACAGTATATAAGTGGATTCAACTTCAAGATTCACTTCTGAAGAACACTTTTAATTTGAACTAGGAAAAATTAGTAATGCAGATGCAAAGAGTCCTGAATTCAGAACATTATGACTTTCCTAAGTCATAGGACATGGGCTTAAAATCACTGCCCTGAATCACAGAAGGAAGAGTATTTAAAATCTGGTTACAAGTTTTAGGTGAACTGTTGTTCATTCTGAGATAGGGCTGTCTGGGACATAGCTTGTCAACAAGATAAATAACAAAACAGATATACTGGAAATAGCAATTTTATCGTGCTTGTTTCTGACTTGCGTGGGGAAAGTTATGAATGCCTAGGAAAAATATGTCCCTTGAAAGCTCACAACCTTGTGATGATTTTGTTTGTTATATGGGTTTTCATGTGATTTTTTTGTTTGTTGTTTGATTTTTTAATTTATTAAAAGAAATTTCCAAATACTACTTGATGCACTGAACTTTCAATTCTTAAATTTGAGACCAAATAAAGGTGGAAAACTGGCAGCATTATTGGAATTCTCTTGTGGGCAACACCACGTTCTGTTCATCAATCTGCTGTACCCATTTTCTTAGCCCTCACTGGGAAATTAAATAATCCTGACTGACAACTGACACATTAATTGCCTTTGAGGGAGCACACCTTTAAAAAGCAGTAATTTAAAGTCTTCTGCTTTGGTGGAAGAACCAATTTGCAGCATCATCAGTCAGGGTTTTGACATGTAACTTTGCACTTGCCATTTTGTTAATAAAGAATCACACTTGAATCCTGAGAGATTGTTTCCCTAAAGAGAAACTTAGATGTCTTTGTGAAATTAAGATGACTTTGATAGGGACATGTAATGAATGTTTAAATGAGTTATTAACCTTTCATGACTTCAGTGAGTGTTACTGCAAGACAATTCATCATTATATTGTCATAAACTGCAAAAAGGTGAATATCATAGTAAGATTAATTTCTTTAAAAGTTTATTTCTTGCTAGTTTTATGCATTAAAAAACCAGTTTCTTGTGTTTTTAATGTTTAGCAAACTGCATGAAAAAAAGAATATCTTGACAATAACTTTTACTATATATAAGTAAGTAAATGTGACATTAAAAAAATCATCCAACTATTAATATTTTCCAGTATTTAATTCAGGTCAATTTTTTCCATGCATGTTTATTAAGTCAAGAATAGTTATAACATGTTCCTTTCTATCAGAGGTAGTCTGTATATGTAAGTCAATTTATCAGAAAACAACTTCCTTTTTCCTTATCCTATGTAAAATATCAATGAAATGGAAAATTTTAAGAATTTTAAAATTTAAAATTATCAAATTCAAACACGTGTTCCCATTCTGAGGGCAGAACATTTTCAATGTGGTAAGGTTCTATTTTTTTTTTTCAGATGAGTTGGTGCCAACTTGTTTGATCAGTTTTGTTTTGTTTTCATAAGCCTCAGTACAAGGCAGTTTTGATAAATTTTCTTGTAAGCCTATTTTAAAATGTTTTGATTAGCTTATGACTTGGAAAATGGAAAAAGAAATCATGTAAATTCTTTTCAGGAATTACAGTCTTTCATGAAGAAAAATCTACACTTAGCAATAAACTTGGGCAACTTTTAAGTGTATTTAGAACAGGAGTTAATAGCAGGCAAACAATTGCTTTTCAATAGTTTATAAAGTGTGTTATGTCTTTAGATCCTCTGTTGACATATCTGCAGTTCTATGAAATCAGATACGTTCTTTGTAAAGGTAAAATTATATCTCACAATAGTCAGAATGCCAGTTTTTGGGGCAAGCTACACACATTCTTTAATAGTCATTATGTTGGCGGAAAGGTGTCTTAAGACAATAGTTTCTTTTACTGAGTAAAACCAATTAATACTAAAAAATCCTTAAATAATAATAAATAACAAGCTATTATAATTTTTTTCCCTTTATTTTCAAAATAATATTTTAAAAGAAGTTGAGGCTGTTTCATTTTGAAATACACTGTAAGTATCTCGGGAAACAAATATTGGAAAAAACAAGTGATGTGCAAAACACAATATTGAGAATGAAGACTAAGCAATAAATGAAGAAGCTTTTAAGACTGGAAATGCACTGTTTGGGGTAGGTGACACTTGCTCCCCAAGAGCCGTAAATTATTATACACAGTATGAAACTGGAATTGAACAAAAATACAAAATTATTTTCCACAACAGAAGCTATATGTCCATTTGACACAATTCTGTGACAATTAAAAAAAAAAAAAAAAAAAAAAAAAAAAAAAAGAAAAAAAAAAAAAGTGGTGCCCTTTCCTGTAACGTGCTTGCTCTCATTATTTGTCTTTTTCGTCATCATGTCAGCAATTTCAAATTTGAAAGTTAAATCATGGAAGATTGTCACAGTGGTAGTTCATGCAGTGTTAGAAGTACATTTATGTGATTGTTTTAGTAAATGGCTCATTGAAAAAATATTTTCTGCTCAGTTGAAAGTTTTGCTGCAGGGATTAAAGCGTATGAATCTGAAATACAAATTCAAGTTATTCATGTGTAAAAGTTGACCTTTCTCTGATATATTCTTAATAAAAATATTCACTAAGTTAAAAATATGAACTGAAATTTTGTGTTTATTTCATTTTACCATTGGCAATGAAATTAATGCAACTTTATGCCATTTAAATATTGAAAATTTAGCTAAAACAGAAAATTTACTTAAGTAGAAAAACAAACTACTTACATTTTATAGAAATTATTTTCTTTAACAATTGTTGTATTTATTTATACACAATGATCTCATATAGGTTATGTTCTGTTTATTCTAAAGCAACACATAAGAATAAGACAAAAAAGCAATATTTCTATCCGAATTTTAATAGGATTAATTTTTTTACAAAGTAATTGTGGGTGCATAAAAAGCCACCCTAGAAATACTGAAGATATTTTAGTTCAGAACCTGAAATGTCTGGGATCATCATCAGAGATATGAAAACTCCAGGGAATTGTTTTATCTCTACTCTTTGCACCTGTAACACAAAGTAAATAAAAAGTTTTGTCATAGATATGCACATTTGCATATTCAAGATAGTTTTGATATTACAATCATCTGGCTGCACCCAGAACTTAAAGGCTATTGCAAATCATCATATGCAAAAAGCCTGTCACAACACTGTCACAAGTAATCCAATTTTCTTCTCTTTTTTTCCTAGCTGTTCCAAACTGTAATTAACTTTCATATGAAATGGAGATTCAGTCTTTTAAGATATCTCCATACTTGATAATGTGCAAAAAGGTTAAGCCACTGCATTAGTACAGAAGAAACAATGGGTTACAAAATATAGTGAACTCTGAACCATTAAGCTCGTTTTGGCAATAGACACAGAATCATCTCCTACCCATGGCTGTGACTAAAGAAAGGGTAACACTGTTTTGTTTGGGTTTTTTTGTAAAGCCCCTACTCAACATGAGTTCTGAAACTGGGTAGCATCTAGCATCTCTAATGCAGAGTTTCAGAAGAAGACTCTTAAAAATCATGATTGTTTGTGATGTTTGCCTTGATAACTGGCCAAGACACTAGTAAAACAATGCTTTCTTAACCAGTCTACAAGGAGTTGTCAGAGTTAGGACACACTGACTGCTGCCTCAACCTGAGTGTATTGGAAAAGGTGTTTGTATGTGAGAAGTGCTCCACACAAGAAGCCTGGGGAAGGAGGGAGCTGTGAGCATGTGTGTTTATGTATGCACAAGAATCGCAGTTCTGGAGCCACCACTTTCTCTCAAGCACTTTCTTGATTACACGGGAGGATACTGCTTCGATAAAGGGTTTCTTTTTCTCACTGTGTAGGAGAAATGTGCTAGAAGCTTGAATTTAGTTTCTTCAGGGAACAGGAATCTGCTGGTTCTTAGCACTGGAACACTTGCTTTTGCAGCTTTAATAATGTATTTTCAAGATAGCTTTTTTTCAATGTACTTTTATATAGGTAAGTAATAACATTTTTAGGACACCAACTCAACTCATTGGGTGAAAAAACTGATCTGCTTATTGGTGGAGGGAATAGACAAAGAGCATAGCCTTACTTGTTTGCTTGCTTGGAGGTCTGGTTCACTAGACAAATGAGAAGAATTTCTTTTTATAGTTTGCTGCCAATTATCTTGCTGCTGGAGGATGGATGACTGTTCATACTGCAAATGAAAGCACATGCTATTGCATAGATGCATCCAACTCAAAACTTTTGTTTGTAGAGATGCTGTGAATTTCCATTACGTTGCTCACAGGGCTCAGACAAATGAAAGGTAGCGACTCTTGCTAAAATATCAAAGATGGAGTAGCCAACTGGGGTAGCTTGATGGCATCATGGTGGAGTAATTAATGGTTAAATTCTGTTCTCACAGTAATTTACTGCACAAGACAGTCATTAAGACATCCTGTCTCTAGCACATCTCTAGGATATCTCTGCAGCGAATGAGCTTTGTTCTCATATGCTGAAGTAGATAGGAAGAAAATGATGGCATAAATAAACTCAGCAGATTTTGATTTGCGAAGGAAGCTGCACTAATTCTTTCCTGTTCTATGTGACTTATTTTCATATGCTGTGTTTCTCTTATGCTTTTCATTTTCCTGTAGTTAGTATTTTCATTAGAAATCAAACACAGAGACAGAATATTACTTCATTGGTGTTGATGCATCTTCAGCAAAATTGTACAAGAAAAACTTGGTCCAATGACTCTGGGAAACTTTCATTAAATGGGAGTTTGCCCTGTAGCAGATTTGCAAGCTGTTCAGATTTCTGCTAAGTTAAGTCAATCAATCTCCATAACAAGAACATAGTTTTATGGAATGCCTGAGGCCCTCTGATTCCCTGTTGGTTTCTATATGGCAAAAAGTCTCAGGTTTGGTCAACTTGTTCAGAGGAAATACCTTGTTTGTTGAGAATGCTTCACAACAACATAATCAGAATTCCTGACATCTTTGTCTGTGCTAAGAAAAGAATCACTTCCTGTTACTCAAAGTAAATTTTTTTCTTAATTCTTTTTCTCTTGTACTACACTCTGTTTCTCTCTCCTTCTCCCTTTCCCTCTCCCCCCCATCACTCTGTGAAAAACACCCATCAGCCATTTATCTGGTGGCTTCATTATCAATAGATACATAAATTTGCTTTTCCATTTCTCTTTGTATACGTAAAAGCAAAATATGGGCTGGTTATTCATCTTCAAAGGACAAGACAGGAGGGTTTGTTTGGTTTTTTGTTTTGTTATTATGCCCTCTTTCCCTTTCCACCATGTCTTTAAACAGTTTTAGGACATTTTAAGAGCATGCCTAAAAAGTCTGTAATAGGAAGTTAAATGGCCAGATATTCTTTTTTAATCTTTATGTTTTAATTAATTTTCACCTCTAATTAAAACAATTTTTAGGTATAACAGAACTGTTAATTTCAAGTTCTTACAGGAAGATATAGAGAAATGAGGATCTGCCTAGAAGTGGATGATTTTGTCTCAGCTAAGAGTTCTCAAAAAAACCCCAGCTGACCATGTGAATAGCCCAGACTGAATTTCATTCTGGGGGAAATCTGCATGTCCTATGGTTTTGTAGGTAGAATTTTTCTTTTTTTTTCTTTTTCTTTTTTTTTTTTTTTTTAAGTTAATACTAGAATTTTGGCAATCCAAAGAGAAAAAAGGCTTCTCTATTTTTCAGATCATTGAAGTAACATTTGGGGAAAGCAAAGTATAGATAAGGATATATGAATTTCTCTACTAGCAACTTTATTACTTGAAATGTTACATTTTCTAGAGTAGCAAACCCTTCAGTTATTTTGCAGGGATGATGTTTCAGTTGGTTGTGTTCTTGACTATGTATATTTAGGATGCATTTTATTCTTTAGTGTAATTTTTTTTCTTTTTTTACCTAGGAGTTTAAGACCTCTTTATGTTCAAACCTTACTGTAATGAGGAAAATTAATTTAGATATCCTACTTTAACCCCTAATGAAAAATGTACTGGTAGTATGTTTTCCTTTCTCTACTGTGAAAGTGATGTGGACGATGAATGCCTGACTTGTGAGCCTGGTGGACTGTTGCTGACAACTATATAGCTAGTCATTTCACAATTTGAATAGGCAGATGTTACAGCACGTCTATGAACACGAGAAAGACATAAGCCGTTATTGAAGTACCAGATATATGCCTAGTTGTTTTAGGAGGAGAGAGAAGCTGCAAAAGGTCTTTTAGGGGATCTCAATTATGATTGAGGTCCCTGCAGAAGCAATTTTTATGATAAAATACTCCAATCTACATGCACAGAAGAACACAGAGGTGCAAGCACAGGTGTAGGAACTCCAACAAAGCAGTCAAAGAATTTCTGGGTCCTCCAGGTCTGTCCCAGGAGAGTTTCCTTCCCATTGACCAAGTTACAGCCACCACCGTAAGGCAGTGGGAGCTTCTCTCCAGGCCACCTTTCACACTGAGTGTGGTGACTGTCAAGGTGTATGGGACACAGTATGGAATCCTGAGGAAGAATGTTTTGGGAATGTACAAGAATTTTTATGGGTTGCCTGAGGGAGTGTGGTGGGTTGACTCTGAAGGAATTCCAAGTGCCTACCAAAGCTGCTCTATCACTCCCCTGCTCAAGTGGAAACAGGCTCATAGGTCAAGGCAAGGGCAGGCATAGAACACTCATGATTACTGCCATGGACAAAACAGAGCTGAGGAATTTAGTTAAGTTTATTACCAATCGAATCAGAGTAGAATAATGACAAATGAAAAACAAATCTTAAAAACACCTTCCTTTGCCCCTCCCCTCTTGAGCTCAACTTCATGCCCAGTTTTCTCTACCTCCACCTCCTTGCCAACAGCATGGGGGGATGAGGAATGGGTGCTGTAATCAGTTAATCACACATTGTCTCTGTCTCTCCTTCCTCTTTGCAGAGAGGACTCCTTGCACTCTTCCCCTGCTCCAGCATGGGGTTTCTCCCATAGGAGACCATCGCAAGCTTCCACAACATGAGTCCTTTCCACAGGCGTCTGCTCTTCATTACTGCTTCAGCTTGCATCCCTTCCAGAGGGTGCAGTTCTTCAGGAGCAGACTTCTCCAGCATGGCTATCCTGTGGGGTCACAAAACCTGCTCCAGCCTGGGTCCCCCAGTCCAGAGGGCCACAGGTGCTGCCAGATGCCTATTCCAGTGCAAGTGTACATGTGTGTGTCTCTGTGTGCCTTGGGGCTTTGAGTGCCTGGGTGCCAGCAGCTGGGACAATGAGGACATATGGGCTAATCAGCACACAGACTGTGTCCTGGGGAAACGTGTGTTATACAGATACAGATACAATATCTATACAGATATATATAGACATATTTCTTGCTAATGGATCTTCAGCCTGCTCAGACTATGAGGGGAACAAGATAAGGCCATCGATGCTGTTTCTAGTTCCTTGAATGCTTTCTGTATGTGCTGATTTGTGTGGCTTGCCAGGGGGATACATATGTATCAAATACATGCATTTTTCTGTGTGCATGTTGAGAAAATTCAGCTGCTGGAGCTGAATCAGCCTTGGGTTTGTTGGGCTACTCGGTTCAGCAATCCCTAGCAATCATATGACTCTAGCCAGAGGGTGTCAGAACTATAAATGTTTCCAATGTGACCCTTCACTTAAACTGTAGATCAAGAACACCCATAGGATTCATCTTGATTCCCTTCAGATATGGGCTTCTTACTTTGTAACACAGTTTACAGGGCTCTTTTTTAGGCTCTTTCTCCTTTGATACCCACACCTTTAAAACTCAAAGTACAAAGCAAAAAGGAGTGATTTTTTAAACAGTGTTTTGAATGCACTTTCAGCTGGGTGGCTGTATTTAAAATCAGAAATTGACAGTTTATTGTGGCTAAAAGCATTTTCAGTACAGAATATAAGGTCTTCAAAGACAGGAGAATGTTACAGAATTTCTCTTATGATTCATTCTCAGCTGTCTGTGGGAACTTCTTTTAACTATCAGGGATTTCACAACACAGTTGCTAAATGTAGATGCAGACAGGCTTTTTTATAAATGATGTACTTATTCCTAAAATGAATATGGTTTCATATCCATTTCTCAATACAAAATATACAGAGATGTGGGACTAGGGGTGAAACATAAGGTGCAGTCTCATCCTACTGTGATATGTTTTACAGAATCTTGCAGTCTCAAAAGAGGGGTTTTAAAAATAATTTTAAGCTAGTGGTATTAAGCACTTTCCCTTCTCTTGGTCATTGTTGAATCCTGTGTGGCAACTAAGCCCCATACAGCTGCTGGATCAGTCCCCACTGGTGGGGTGGGGGAGAGAATCAAAGACTAAAAGTGAGAAAACCCAGAGGATGAGATGAAGACTATTTAACAGGTAAAGCAAAAGCTAGAAAAATTAATTCACCACTTGCCATGGGCAGATAGGTGTTCAGCCATTCCCAGGAAAGGAGGACTCCTTCACACCTGATGGTCACTGGGGAAGACAAACACCATCAGTCTGAACATTTTTCTCTTTCTTCTTCCCCCAGCTCTGTATGCTGAGCATGATGCCATATGTTCTGGAATATCCCCTGCGTCAGCTGGGGTCACCTGTCCTGGCTGTGTTCCCTCCCAACTCCTTGTGAAATCCTGGTTTCCTGCTGGCAGGGTGGGGTGAAGAGCAGAAAAGGCCTTGACTCTGTGCAAGCACTGCTCAGCAATAAGAAAAACATCCCTGTGTTATCAAGATAGTTTTCAGCACAAATCCAAAACACAGACCCGTACTAGCTACTGTGAAAAAATTAGCCCTATTTCAGCCAAAGCTAGCACACACTAGCAAATAAGGGAGAAGGCAGGGAACTTTATAATGCTAAAAGGGCTTATACAAAATAAAGCCCTTTTGAATATTTTTATGCAGAGGGCACTAGAAAATACTAATAGCCACAAAGTAGAGAAAAGATGAAATCATGATTCTTTTATAGACTTAGTTGGAAGAGCATCATGCAAAACTTTATAATTCACTACTTATTAGCTTAAATTAGAAATAGGAACAAACCACAGAAATGCAGCATGAAGAGTTCTGTGGTTGTTGATTCCGCTCTAGCCAATCACTCAATTTCTTTTATTTTGTTTAAATCACAATGTCTGAACATGTATGTTTATACATCTTCCCTAATTTCTAATTTTCTCATTAATCTAGCTTTCATATTCTCCTAAAGATAGCTTTGGAATACAAAAAGATGCTGTAAACACTATAATGGAGGAATTAAAGCCATAATTTATTTATCAATTTAACAGGATAAAATTTGATGAGGAGAGCCTGAGGGACTTGCTTAGCTGAAAAAGAGGCAGTTTTAAGGGAGCTGAACAGCACCTTCCTAATATTAGGGAGAAAGTCATCAAGTAGACAGAGCCAGGTTCATCACAGAAGTTGAAAGCAGGAGGGAAACACACAATGAATATTCATTGAAATAAGAGTTGTCATAAACACCATTGGGACAGTCTAACCAACTGGATATAAGGAGAAACGTTTCCACTGTGTGGATGGTAAAGCCTTGAAGCAAGTTGTCCAAACAAAGACTATTTTTCTCAAGTTTTCATCCTTAGGTGTTTGCCCAAGTGTACAAATCTCTGAGAAATCTGATTTGATCTCACAACTTCCCCCTGATTTGAGAAGTTTTGACTAAGGTCTTCTTCACTCTGAGTTATGCTATCGTTCTGTGAGTTACACTGAATGTCTTCCCTGAATATCTGAAAAACATTTTTCTCTCTACAGAAGATTGGCTAAAGGTGTTTTGAGCTTTCATTAGAGAAGTTTGGTAAATGCTAGAGTTTGGATTTCATTGTTTGGTTTGGATTTTAATGTGTGTTGTTTGGGGTTTTCTTAATTTTTTGGGGGTTTTTTTTGGTCCTTTTTACATTTTTTAGTTACATTGTGAATTCTGTGTTTTGTGAGATCAGGTTATCAAGCTGGTGAATTTATGCGATACATGGGATAAGTCAGTAATCCCACATTCATGGACAAACCTCCGAGCTTTAATTCCAAAAAAGGCACAACTGCCAGCAGGCAGAGGCAGCTTACATTATTTTGGAAATCCAAGCTTCCTGTTGGATAGCAGTTTATGCAAGAGCTTCCATGGTCATGGTCAAAAAGCTCACACCACAGGAATTTAGGGCATAGTCTAAAACAGGATTTTAGAGCCCAAAGCACAATGGATGGACTACCAACAAGGGAATTGTAGAAAGAGAAGATAAGAAAGTCTCTATGTGTTTCTGCGCTCAGCAGTACTAGCAGCAGAAGTTGCTGGATTGAATTCTAGCTAGAACAGCTGATCACTGCCCCTCTCATACTGTTTTGCCACCTTGACAATTTGCTGCTTGAATTGCTGCCACAGGGAGTCTTTCAACTGAAAGAGAATGGAAGAGATCCTAATCCCTGACTGGTGAATATATTTTATATTAAATATTGAAAGCAGAAGCAGTTATGGAAACAAAGACCACATCCCCAGGCCACTCTTCCATAAGAAGTTTATCTTGTATGTTGTACTGTCGCTGAAGAATACTCTTGGCTGTTTATTTTTACCATTCTCTTTTCATTCACATGGCATGTTTAGATGAGTAGACTCAGAAGGAAGATAAGGAAATTGAACTCTGAATGGAGTTAAAGTTTTTGTATTTTCCTCTTGAATCACTGAATTGAAGACCATCTTGGGAAGCTTAATTTTTTTTTTTTTTTTTTAAACCTCTGGAGTTAAAGCTAGAGGAAACTGAGAAATTATTTTCACATCCCAACAGAATTTATAATTATAAGGAAATTATAGGATAAAATGTAGCTTCTACTCCTTGGATGGAATGTGGTTGGCACACTTGAGATCTAATCCACAATGATTCCCTGTATTTGTAATCTGCAAATGTAAGCACCTGCCAAGTGGGATGCAATGAAGAGGGGGAGTGGAGTGGAGGCATCAAGGCCAGGCTCTGTTGCAATCCTTGCAGGGAGAGGAGCTCAGTGGTACTTTCCAGCTGATAAACTGCATAGCACCTGTCAGCCAGGGGAGAGAGGAGAAGCTGTCTGGCTGCTGAGCCAACTGTGGTGAAATCATTCTCCTTGGATTAATTGATTCATTATAACCTAATTGTAATATTAGCACACATCTCTCTCCCAAAATTACCTGTCTTCAAGGTACGACCCCCCTTACTGAGCGTACGCTCTAGGGTTTCATTGACTGTGTCCTTAAGAGAGAAGAGAGCTTTACACCAATCAGTAACAAAGGTATGTATGACTGGAGTCACTCAAGCTCCATATAAATATGAAAAAATTGTATAAAATGAGTAGAGAATGGAGATAAGCGAGAGAAAACTGCATTGTAACTGCTGGGATGTCAACGGGCTGAGCCTGTCTTCTCCTCCATAGGGATGCCTATTGAGTGAGAACCACACTCTGTGTGTGCTGAATATTTTTATTGGGAATTAGGGATGGTCTCCATATAGCTTTGAATACATTTTTTGCAGTAAGGTACTATCACCAGAAATCCCCAAACCTTAACCTGTCACAATTTTCTGTTAACAAAGAGTATTCCATAAACTGTTAGTGTGAGTCCCTCACGGCTGCTGGCAGTCACCAGCAGCAGGTGACATACTCCAATAAAGCGTAAAGGGAGAACACCCATGGAGGGATTTTCCTTATGCTGCTGGTGTGTGTCTCTGGCTAAGTCAGTCAAACCACCCTGCAATCCAGCAGTACTGCTCAGTGGAGGGTCAGGCACACTGGACACTGGTCAGGCACAGGAGTCTCACCTTTCCTGGAGCACTGACACAGACAAATTAAACACTGAAGGTTGAGAAAATCTCCCCACACTAAGGGTCAAGGAAATCTCCCCTTTTCATGTGACAAACCGGGAAAAAAATTGGTGAGAGGTCTTTAATAATGTGAAAAATACTTGGAATTTTATATTTGTGTATATAAAAATTGGCATAGAATGTAGCAAAAACTTCCTAATCTTTGTCAAACATGAGAAAAGGATTTTGTTTCTTATAAACCATGCAGGGTTCATCCTTGAGATAACTCTATAGCACCTTAATTTGTGTTTTTTTTAATATACAAACAAAATGCATGTTTATAAAAAACTGCATAATCTATAGAGCTGCCAAATAATATTTGTCAGTGTGTTTTGGTAGGATAAACCTCCCAGATATACTAAAATATCTGAACTGAACACTGGTTGAAGTTTTGCTTGAACTACACACTATAAGAAGTGTCATAAGAAAATGAGTAAAAACCAAGAGGAAAGTTCTGGCCCCCAAAGTTAGCAAGACGAATATATTTTTATCTTAACCTTTCAATATATGGGGTGTATAGTTTACATTTTTTATTCCATTAATATTTGATTTTCTGTGTTTATCTTTCGTAAATATGTGTTAATTTGAACCATTAAAACAACAGGTCATTTTAAAAGTAAATAAAGTTCTTTGTGTAATAGTATCTGATTTTTCAGTCTATAAAGGTAAACATATTTGGAATAGTAAGACTGCTAACATTAAGTAGAAAATAACCTTTATTTTTTTAAGCAATCTTTGTAGTATAAATGTACAATTTATATTTGATTTCAGATCTTTTTTATCCACTTTTACTTTTTTTTTGTCTTTAAATTCCTAAATCTAGAGTTGGTCTCCTGCAGGAATTAATGAATTGTGAGTTTCCCCCCTGTTTTTAATCTCAGGACCAAAATTAAATTGTGTGATTAGAACTGGCTTCCCATTGAGTTTTATTAGGATGAGTTCTGATTTCTGTGTGAAACCCCGATGTTCTCCCACGTTCAATTGACAGGATATATATTTTGGTGGCATTTTGTTATCACACAGACTGGTGTTAAACTAATTATAAAGACATATAAGTTTAGATTTATTTTAAGTAAAACCTCAGAATTATATCAAATGCCCTCTGAAAGTGCACTGAAATAGTTGTATATTGGCAGGGGTTGACTGAGGGTTTCATATCTTCTCTGTGGTCATTGCTTCAGGCTGCAGTTTTTTCTGTGCCCACTGAGCATGGATAGTGAAGTAGTGGATGAACAATCTATCAAAGCATCCACCAGTAGGTGATAAACTGCCTTCCCGGATTGCTACTGGTTACCCCTAAGTTGTCCCAGCTCCTTGCCAAACTCTCCTCCAGCACAAACTGTTGGCTAAAATATTCCTGAGACTCAATACACAGAAGTTCAGAAAATACTATATATAAATCACACTTTATCTTTGCCCTTCCTGATTGCTGATTCACGGTCAAAATTCATGTTGCTCTTTAGTGAGAAAGAAATTGTGTGTCTCTCCCTTTCCATTCCCTCTCTGCTTTTTCTGTCTCCTTAAATTTTTTCTCTTTTAAGTCAGCAACAGCAAGGATCCCTCAAGACACGATTATGAGCTTTTATTTTCTGTAAGTGTTAAAAAAAAGACTAAGGTCACATTATTCTGGAGAACTGCATGACTAGGACTTGAGACAGTACAGTACTTAAACATATTTAAAATATAAACATCACCAAGGTAAAGCACAAGAAAACAGGAGAGGCAATAGTTTAATCCTACTTCCAGGAGATAAATACCTCAGGTTTAAGATATCTGTAAAGTCGCTTGCAACCCTAAAGGACCACAGATAATTCCCTCAACAAAGGATGAAAAGAAAGAACAGCCACAGGATATGGCTACTGAAAACTCTTAATATGGACGATTGTTTAAACCTGAGTCTACAGAATGCCTTTCTCAGAAAGACGTAATGGAGTCACAAAAGGGAGAATTTCATAAGAAATATCAGACCTAGAGGAACTTGAAGAGGAGACTTTAAGGTGCTTTCAGGAAATAAATACAGCAATTAAAGGGTGACAGTTGTGGCACATGAGAATCCTCTCAGGGGTAGGTACAAGGATTATGTTTTAGATCTCAAGCTGCAAATGTTGTTGCTTCAAGATATGCTTTGCAGCAGTCATTAAGAAGTGGAGATGACCCAAACAATTCCAATACTAAGAGTTATCCAAGTGATACTGTTACTTTCTCCATGAATACGCTCTGAACTATATAGCCAGAACTTTTACACACCTATTAAGATATCATATTTCAAACACACTTTCAACATATTGAAAATAATTTTGGAAACATTATAATCTCATAGATACTCACCAGCAAAAGTAGATCTCTATCTTTTAGGTTCAGCAGTTTGTGTACTTCAATACCTAAACCCAAAGTTAGCCACATAGCTTGTATCAAGCAACGAAACAGGATAGTTACAGAGTTTAAAGCCTATTATGTCTTTGCTGTGCCCAGTAAGTTCTTTAAATACTAATTAAGGCTCCAGGTGATTACTGAAGGGATAATTCATAAAATATAGTTCTTCTGAGGAGCTATCAAAAACAATATGAAATTTATCAATTCAGCAGACAAAGACAACAAAAATTAAAAAAGAGAAAAAAGAAAACATTGGTATGGCAAAATTATAGCTGTAAAATAACAAAATATTATGGAGAAGAAGCAATGTAAAGAAAAAAATAATTTAATGTAGGGAGAAGGAAATATTTTGATCTCATCCAAATTAAAATGTCTTTACATGAAATTAAAGGACTACTTCTCTACACAGTGTAATACAGAATTTTTACTGGAACACAGATTTAACTACTTGTGTCAGAAATAAGATCATCTTCACACAAATAGTATAAGAAGAGTAGCTTACTAAGTTCCAGTCAATTAAAAAGTATCCAAAAACATATTAAATCCATGTAAATGTTAAACCTTATATTTTGAAGGCTATTTACATTAAATAACATTAAAATCTGTGCTACTTACTGAGGTGCTAACTAGATTCATCTTTTTAAACTACTCAGTACATTTTCTGTATCAGTACACTGACTGTACAAGGCAGTATTGTATTAATTTTGCTAAGAAATCATACAGAGAAGAAGAAGAAACAAATTTGTGAACCTCATCTGGTTTTAACAATTTTTTTCTTATTCTTGAAGTGAATAAGGATGTTTCTTGACTATGGTAGAACATTTTTAAATTGCTTCCTATGGATTATGCTGTATGTACCTAATGTCCGTGAATAAAATTAGGCTGGAAAATAGAGGAAAGTCTTTTACAAATGTGTTTATGAAGTTCTAGAATAGTAATTCAGTAGGTGGCTGCCTGGACCGTAATTCAGCTGTTTTCAGGATGCTTCCATGTTAAGTCATTATGCTGAGTTCATGTGACAAGGTTTTGGTAGGGAGGGGCATCTGGGGGTGGCTTCCATAAATCAATGCCAGAAGTTCTCCCCAATGCCAGCTTCCTCCAAGAAGGATCTGCCACTGAACAAGCTTAAACTAATCAGTGATATTGATAGTTCCTCTGTGAAAACATAGTCAAGAGGGGGAAAATTTACTGCACCAGAACAACTGCAGCTGTAGGGAGGAGTGAGAATATATGAGAGAAACAGCTCTGTAGAGATCAAAGTCAGTGGAGAAGGAGTGGGAATTCATGCAAAGCTCCAGCCCATGGGAAAGACTCGGGTTGCAGAAGTTCATGGAGAGCTGTCTCCCATGAGAGGGATCCCATGCTGGTGCAGGGTAAGGGTTTGAGGAGTCCTTCCCCTGAGGAGGAAGGAACAGCAGAAACAAAATGCCATAAGGTGACTGCAAGCCCCATTTCCAGTCCCCTTGCACTGTTTGGGAAGGAGGTAGAGAAATCTGGAGTCAAGTTGAGCCTGGGAAGAAGGGAGGGGTGAGGGAAGGTGTTATGAGTTTTAGTTCTTATCTCTTATTAATCTTGTCTGATTTGATTAGTAACAAATTCAACCCATTTCCTCAAGTCAAGTCTGTTTTGCCAGTGATGGCAACTGCTCAATTATCTCTTCCTGTCCTTATCTCAACCCAGAAAACTTTGGTTATGTTTTCTCTCCCCAGTCCAGCTGAGGAAAGGAGTGATAGAGAATCTTTGGTTAGCACCTCATGTCCACCTAGGGTCCACCCACCAGTCTCAAACTGTGTTTTTTAGGGATGCTGAAAGTAGGTTTTATACTATTTGATGCTCTTTAGCCAGCTTCCATATTTCTTCTTTCTCCTATAGAGTTTTAGTATGGTACCGCAAAAGAGTATCTATATCTGCAATGATAGCATCAATTATGTAAACCCAAAACTGATACTGAGTCATTAGGCTTTTTGTCTTAAGAGTCTGATGGATTAAAGGCCAATTACCTTCAAATTTTAGAACTGCTTCTCATATTCTTGATTCTTGTTAAATGTCTTTTCTTTCTCCATTAAATAGCAAGAACCTTCTGAGCTTGAGGAACCTATTTTCTCAGAATTTATATTATGAGAAGGAGGTCATGGGTATATGTTCAAGATCTATAATTTGACAATTTCAAAAGATGTTATATTCCTATTTCATACCTTGCTTTGTTTGAAGAGTAGAATTTTTTTTTTTTTTTTTTTTGCTTTGATTTATTTGTTTGTGGTTTGGGGGTTTCTTTTGTTTTATGTTTGGGTTTGTATTGGCCTTTTTTCCTAGTACTGTTATTTCTGTTTTCCCAAGCCTTATTTCAGAGTCTATATAAATTATTCTCTCACCAAGAGCAGATTTTAACTTTCTGTTGTCCCTTAAAACTACACAACAAAGGATTGAATCTTATTTTAGTTCTTGTGCAATTAAATTTCTGTTTGATTAGCAGCAAAGTTTCTGCTGGCACATCTCTCAGGGTCATTGTAACAGGCCTCCAACTACATCTTTTTTGTCTTGAATGGATTCTAGCAATTTCAATCTGCAGAAATATCCACTGGCTCAGGTCTCCCTGACAGGATATTTCCTAATTGGAAGACGGACTCTTTTTTTAAGTGGTTTCTTTTTCTTCTCATTGTTTTGTCAAGATTTGTATCCTAAGCATCTGCTATATAATGTATTTCTACATTCCAACTACTGGTTGCGAAGAGGTACAGAATCAGCTGTACATCTTACTGATGTAGGAGGACATAGTGTGAGCAATACATCAGAAATGATAACAGGATAATGATTGCTGTTAGCCATAGTTTGTTTAATTCTTTACTCAAATTCAGTACTGTCTTCAATAATATCTTATTCAAATAGTTGAATAAAATAAAATTCAGACTTTTTATAAACTTAGCTGTTTATGTTGTTCTTGTTGGCCACATCACAGAACTTTCAATATTTCAGAAATCTTTAAAAAATAATACTATCTTTCTTTGGGAAAGTCAAATAGACCCATAAATAGAGAAACAAATGCCTTAACATCCCCATCATTTTGCTCCTAAAGGGAAAGTTGAAAGAATTTGTGAAAGCTGAAACTAACCTCCAGAGCCTCAGTTTTACATCAGAAAACAGCATTTTTTTACTATTGCACTTAACGTGTTTTCAAGTCTACTCCCAATCTATGACTTATGTTCCTTGGTGAATGAAAAGATTTTAGTGTCTATATGACCTATGCTACATTATTTATTGCATTCTGTGATTTTTTTCTACCTAAAAGGGAAAACTGTTACAGAATGACAGAATCAGTTAGGATAGAAGAGACCACAGAGGGTTATCTTGTCCAGCTTCCCTGATCAAGCAGGGTCATCCTAAAGCACATGGCACAGGATTGTGTCCAGATAGTTCTTGAATATCTCCTATGAGGGAGACCCTACAATCTCTCGGGCAACCTGTTCCAGTGCTCAGTCACCCACACAGCAAAGAAATTTTTCCTCATATTTAGGTGGAACTTCCTGTGTATCAGTTTATCCCCATTGCCTCTTGTCCTATTGCTTGGCACAATCAAGAAGAGCCTGGCTCCATCCTCTTGGTACCCATCTTTTAAACATTTATACACATTATTGAGGTCCCCTCTCAGCTGACTCTTCTTGAGACTGAACAGGCTCAGCTTCCTCAGCCTTTTCTTGTAAGAGAGATTCTTCAGACCCTTGACCAACTTAGTATCTCTCCACTGGACCTGCTCCAGAAACTCTGTGTCTCCTTGTACTGAGGAGTCCAGAATTGCACGCAGGTCTTCAAATGTGGCCTCACTAGGGCTGAGTAGAGGGGCAGGACTACCTCCCTCAGTCTGCTGGCAATGCTCTTTTTGATGCCTCCCAGGATTCCATTTGCCTCCCTAGCTACAAGGACACAGTGCTGGCTCATGGACAAGTTGTTGTCCACCAGGGCCCCCAAGTCCTTATCTACAGAGATGTTTTCCCTATTTCTTACGCTGTATCTTGTTCATTTCTATTTATACCCCATTTCCTTAGTAGCATTTTCTCCCCCACTCCCCATTTATTACCAATACTGAATCCGAGATCAAGATCAGAGCTGCATTTTTTTTTATATTTTTCAACTGATCTTATGTATGTAAGAAAAAAGGAAAGACTTCTCTCTCCTCTTGTAAGTTGAATCGCAGTGTAATAAAGTACTTTGTTGTTACTTAGAGCTTTCTCTTTCAATAGGAGTAAAATAGAAATGAATCTCATAGCTTTTCATTGTAAATTTCAGAGGATTAAAATCTTGGAAATAAACCAGTGCATCAAAACTTACTACAAAATCTCTGTTGCCTATAATCTAAACAGGTACCCTGTGAATGATTAAATAGGAAAAATATCTCATGTGAGACAAGAAAATGATGGCCAGGGGATTAAAATCATAGAATAATTTAGGTTGGAAAACACCATTGAGATCATCCACTCCAGCCATTAACCCAGTACTGCCAACTCTACCACTAAATCATTCCCTGAAGTCCTCATCTACACATCTTTTCAATATCTGAGGATGGTGACTCAATCACTTCTCTGTTTAGCCTCGACAATGCTCGACAACCCTTTCACAGAAGAATTTTTTCCTAATATCCAGTTTAAACTTCACCTTATTCAACTTGAGGATGTTTTCTTTTGTCCTATCACTTGTTATTTGGGAGAAGAGACCAAACCCCACCTGGCTACATCCTCCTTTCAGGTAGTTGTAGAGAGAGGTAAGGTCACCCTGCAGTCTCCTTTTCTCTTGTTGGAAGGTTTAGTTGGTCAGATAACAAAAGCTGTGCCATCCCTCACATCATCAATTGAGAGTGAGGTAGCAATTGCTAAAGCAAGAGATTGAAGGTCATTGTAAGTTCTTCCTTACCTCAGTCCTGATCTATAGACACTGTAGTGCCTCTATCTGATATGTCTGGACAGCAATTTCATTTGTACCTCTCTTCCAGTAGCGGTAAAATTGAAGCTGCAGAACATAACTGAGGAAGAGGCCTGGTTACATTACAGATACGAGTAGGAGAGTAGGAGTACACAGGTGCATCGTGGTTCCATGATAGAAAATACTGTTTTGTACACCATACTTTTAAAGCAGCTTAGAATGCTAGAAGGTACTTTTTATCAGACTGTGCATGATAATCTAAGGAGATGGAAGGAAAGAATGTCAATAAAGTATGTTCCTCTGGGGAAGACTTTAAAATGACAAACTGCGGTGCATTCCTGTAATGGTCAGCTCTCTTTGCTTTTAATCATTTAATAACATCTACTCTTATGAAATGGAACTACAAACATGGAAAATAGATTTGAAGAATCATCTAGGAGGGAAATATAAATGAGTGCATATCAGGTTAGTGAGAATACATTCTGGTTCTCTCATGACATTTGGATGGGATTTCAGTTTCAGTGTAGAGTTTTTTCTTGTCATTAGATGGATAAGAACAAAGTTGATGGTCTTACATGTTGTTACAGAGTATAAGGAAAAACCTCAGTGACAAAAATTTGCCAAGAAGAGCAGTCTCATCCCTGGTACATATTATTGGAAAACATCTATATAAAGATGTATTTTTAATTTTGAACTCTCAGTCTGTCATACTTAGCTTTTGAATGTACAAACATATATCACAAGGACAGTACTGCAAAATGTTAAACCCAGTTTAGCATGATACTCATTCTGATAATGAGTATCAATAAGAATCTGGGCAGAAGTGTAAAAAAATGAAAAGTGATCATCCAGTTCCAGTTCAGGTTGTATTTCCATTTAAGCTAAAAAAAATCGGGTAATGGCCGTAGTAAGAAACCTCACTTAGTTCCTCGGAAAATTAATTCATTACAGGAATCTGATTCATTACAGGACTCTGATCTAGTGCTCAGGAAATGCTGCAGAGGCTTTCTTCCATTACAGGTGGTTTCCATGAGGTCTAACATAACCAATCTCTGTACCTATTATCAGGTAAAAACAGTCATCAGTATCCACACACTCCAGCATGTGATTAGCAGGGTGAACACAGGAATTCCCTGATGTTACTAAAAAATAATCTGTTTCAATGCTATTTCTGACACTGGTGACTCCAAACAACCAGCAGGCAATACACAACATTTCTGTATATAGAATTTTTCTTCTCACTTATCTCAAGACAAAGATCTTTAGACTCTAGTTTAACTTTCAACACTAGTTATGTGTCAATAACTTGCAAAGCACATGTACACTTATTTTGAGACTATTTAACTATGGAATCGTGTGATAATTAAAGTTGTATTGGTTTTTGAATATGTCTCTGGATGCCATCTGGTAACAGCATTCTTCCCCCTGCCTTACCTTTAAAACAAAGGCCAACACTATTGTATTTAAATAGTTCACCAGGAGTCATGCTGCCCACTTCATACACATAGTTTGCTTCTTAAAGAACTCATTATTTGTATCCCTTCTCATCTGAAGAAATGTGAAATCAGACCTTTCCCAAGGATAGCAAATGTCAAGAAAATAGTAATATCTTCTGCATCTAAAGTTTTCTGAAGCTGAACAACAATATAATCAAGTTTAGAAGGTTCTTGAATTTAGAAAAAGAGACAACAAGGATTCATGTGACCAAATCCAGTAGAGAAAGATCTTGTGTTCTGGCTTCACGTCTCAAACTCTTTATTCTAGGAGAATAAAATAATCAGAAATTATGCTGAGAACCCAGCTGAAAGCCAAGATTACACCCTTTCTGCTAAATGTCATATCAACTTACATTTTTGATTTCTGTCATATGCTGAATGAATGTCTTCAGTGAAATGACTATGGTTTGAAAATTCTCCTCAATAATTTACTGTATTTATTTATTTATAAAATCCAACATGATGATGAGCCATGATGATACATTCTGCTTCCTAAAGAGACTAGTTACAAAAGCAAAAGTCAGTCAAAAATAAAAAAGAAAACCAATGTTGGCTACTTTGAAATATTCCATGGTGGACCTTATTTAGGAAAGATCTGTGTGACTCCCAGGTTTTCAGTCATAGCAACACAAGTCCCTTTCTGAGGTAACTGACACAGCAACAGGCTATGTAACAACTTCAGAAAGTCAGGATGGATTGTTATTGATCATACCAAATGCTGTCAAACACAGGAAAAAAGTCTTCTACAGCATAAGTGATATGCATTAGAATAAAGTTTTATTCATATTTTACATTCAGTGATCTTTAATTAGAACTATTTGTGGGTTAATGATGCATAGTAGTAAAGCAAACTGAATGCTTATACCTCTACGATAATTGTGCATTACTCAAAAACTAAATATAAAAAAAAAAAAAAATAAAAGCAAATATCAAACCCACAAACAGAATAAAACTGTCTCAAAATCCAAAAATCTTTGAAGCAATATGAGAAGCACTTTAATATTCCACAGTAAAATTAGACCAAATAGGTATAATTTATTACTGTGTAAAAAGTAAAACCATTTGATTTGGTATTAGGTGAGTCTTCCTAGTTGCATTCAATGAGAAGACCCTGTTCTACTGAAGCACATAGGAGACTGGAAATGCTTTCAGGAAACAGGGAAAAAAGAGAGAGAGCAAAAGAAGCAAAAAAACCCAACAGATATCAGAACTGCATCTTGAGTCAAATTTCACCAGCGTATTCATACATAATTTCGCCCTCCATTGGATTTGTTTGGTGGTGTGTTGGTCTGTTCTTCTATGACAGCTCTTACATTCTCATGTGGAACACTGAAAGGAATTTTATAAGACTGATATCTAATACAGAAAGCTAAATTATACACTAGCCTTGTATTACAGTGTCATATGCTGATAATATGATTGGCTATGGAATGTTATTTATTCCAGTACTGCCCTTTCCTAAAATATTTTGCATGTGGTACCTGTTTCATATCAAATTTGATTTTTGGCAGGTCAGGTTGTGAATAGCAAATTACCTTGCAAACAGCCATGTGTTTTCTTGCCAGCGTTGATTCAGATGAATCTTGCACACTTCTGCATTTCAGGCCTGATTCTATTCAGAGAGTTTTCATAACAGTGAGAGTCTTTGGGCTTTAATGAAATTCTTTTTCAGCTCACACTTTCTCATAGGGGGAAGAATTAAGCTCTTCTAACAGTTTCCCGAACACCATCTGCTTTATAAGATGTGTGGTCTGTGATAAATGTTCTAGATGAGGACTGAGGGGCTGTCAAGACTCTGAAATTGTTAATGAAGACTTGTTGAACGGGACTGAGTTCTGTAGAATTTCTGCTGACTAATTAGAGGATGGAAATTTTTAATTTGCAGCAATTGCTTTTAAAATTTATTGTTATAGCAGTGAATGAAAATATATTTATAGTATAGAAATCAAAATAAGTACCACAGTTATTGTTGATATACACGGTATGGACAATACAAAAAGAAAAGAAAAAAGACCAAAACCAAACAATCCCAAAACAAACAGCAACAACAAACCTGAAAACTTTATTTCAAGGTATTACCCTCTGGCGGACTGACTTTGGGTCTTTTTTCTATTAGAGAAAAAATAAAGATCCATCCTCAATTTATTATTTAATACCCTTGGAAGGAAATTCCAATTTTCTGAGATTGTATTTCTCACCTGTGAAGGGCATAAAAATACCAACTGAGTACTTCACATTATGTGCTAGTGATAAAGCAAACAGTTAGAGTTGGGAATGTACTGGACTTTGTAGAGTTGTCCTAATGCAGACACCCTGGTCTTGCTTTCGAAACAGTCATGCATCCCCCCCAGTTCTGTCACTGACCAGACAACTTTCTGTCATGCCTGAATCTGCTGTTGATGACAATATCTTTGGGACCTTCATGTTTCTTTCACTATCATACCTATGGTTGTTTCAGGTTGTCCATGTCATACCAAAATCTGCTTGTGAGTTATGTGTGTCTTCAGATGTCTCAGACAGTTGTAGAGCAATCACACCTGTCATGCTGCCTTCCAGAAAGATGGTTCCTACCCTGTGTTTATTTTAGCTTTTAGAACAGGATCCTTTCTAGCTATTCCTTATATCATCTCTATCCTTCATTGCCTACCTTATCAATTATTTCATAAGAGTTTTGAAACAAGGTGTTGCTTTATATTACTTACATGCACTTGCTAGACTTAAAGATTTAGTAAAATAATCAATTTGCTGTTTCTCAATGAAAACAGTTTTTGCTAATCTGAAATTCCAGGGGTTTGCACTTCCTGTTTAAGAAATCTTAGTAATGTTAAAAGGAAGAGATGTAACAATTATTGTCTGCAGAAAATGCATTTCTGACTAATTAGGAGAACCAGCAGCAAGTGAAAATTTTTATATTTGGGTATTTCAAAGGCTAAATCAAGACAGAAATAGACAAGGAGTAGAAGGAGATCCATGAAACAGTGCAGACACTGCTTCCCATCTCTGTTAAAGACCAGCTTCTGATTGGTGGGGCTACATGATTTTTTTTTCCTTTGTAAAGTCTTTCATTAGTCTTGAGAATGCATATCAGGAAATAATTCAGTTTGATTTGATTTGCAGGGCTAGGTGGATTCTGAAGCACAGTAGTTGGTAAATAAATCAATATGTTATCCATAAACTAAGCTAGGCTAAGCAAATTTGTTATGGGATCAGTGAGATGCAATAAACACAAAACCCCACAGAACCATTTCATAGTCACTTCATTGTAAAACTACATTTTCATTTCTCATTCTGTTTGCTACTGCACCCCCTAAAGTGCTTTGAGATTCAGTTTGGATGAACAGTGTTAAAGAAAATTAAACTGTTGTATTACAGCTGTAGGAGCTGCAGATGTCTATCCACAAAAGAATGGAAGCCTTTTGGAAGTAGTTTTCTAATGGGTCCCATGCAAAAAGTGATAATCTCATAATATTTAGTTATAGATATGTTTGGCATTAACATTTAGTTATAGATATGTTTGGTATGCTCCTTAAAGTTTTTCCATGTTGTCAAACATCCACATATTTTTGACTTATCATCATTCCTTATCTAGTATTGGATGTAACCCTAAATAATAGATGCTCAGTTGTCCTGCAGTTACTTAAAATTAGGAAATGGTGAAAGTCAAATTAGACAAATCAAAACAGTGAATTTTAACTCTAGCTATATATCCGTATGCAGAATAGAATTTACAGTGTACCTGTGTGTGCATATACACATTTTAACAACTGAAATTAACTGTGAGAAAAAATTAATTTTTCCAGTGTTCAGAGAATAAACTGATCAGATTTCTGAACTGAGGGCTACTTTTCTCTTTCCTCTGTGAGGACAGAGGAGTTATATTATTTAGAACTTCCGAAAGATACATATGGAGTCTGTGGTAAATTCTCCTTTTGTGTTTCAGGCCCTGTCTAGATAAGAAANTTGGCGTCCCAACGTGTGGCTCGAGAAAGTAGAAAAGAAACTATAACAATAACATATTGTAAAGGTGCCATAACCTGTGTAATTCCATTTTTGGATATGTTTACTAGTGAATCTCTTAGCTTGAAGTATTTTTGTAGGTTGCACGTGGTTTCAAGAAGCAGGACCAAGACACTTTCTGTGACAGTTACCAAGTACCTGTGCTGGAGCACAGCCTGCAGTTGTCAGAGCTGTTTGTTGGAAGTTAGTGAGTGCTGAATCCTAAAGAAAATCCTCTCTTCTCTTACTGATATTCATTGATTCATCACCTCACCTATATGAATATATAAATATATATACATCTATATAAAACGCATGAACATATATATATATATAATGCACGAATTAATGTAACTTCATCATCTGCCTGCTGAATGGTTTGGTAAAGCAGAACCATTTGTTTGCAGTTGTATAAAACGTGTTTTGCTGAGAGGAATTTCTTGTCCCTGAGGAGTTTAAAACCAGAACACATAGAAAAGCGGTGCTAACAGGGACTTGACTGCACTCTTGACTGTACAAAGGCATTATTCTGATAATTACAGACTAAAATTCTCTGACAAAAACATGGAAAAAATTTGGTAGACTGTGTACAGATTTCCACAGTTTCCTGAAAGGGACTGCTATCATGGCAGTAATTTCCCTGTCTTCTACAACTATGTATCAGGTTTTTTTTTTATTACAGGGCCTTCTGTTTTTCACTGTTTGCAGCATCCAAGTGAGGACTCTAGAGCCTTCACATTCTTTGTGAATTCTTTAGCTGGGCTTGAGTCTAAATATAAAATGAGCATGCTATTTGTAAATCACGCAAAACCACAATGTTACAGAAGATTGATGTTTGAAGTTTCATCAGCACCTGAGAAATATCAAGGTTTAATTAACAAGTCATGCAATGGTGTATAGAGTCTTTGAATATTTATGATGACATTATAATTTTTGGAAGGGATCAAGACAAGCATGACATGAAACTGGGAAATATTTCAAAATGCTTTAAACAGAAACATTTGCTAGAGGATGCAAAAGAAAAGGAATTGAGGTATTGATTAAAAAATTTTAGAAAAATAGAACGACCAATGAACTTTTAAGTGATGGAAATTTGTCTTCCTAGTGAATATCTTTTTGGATTTTTCTGTTTTACATTATCAGATATATATACTGCACACAAATCAACATTCCTAGGATTTGATTTGTACAATTAAGTATGCAAAATGAGGAAATATACTCAGTAAGACTGTAAATGCATCCCTAACTCCACCTCAAATGGTGTATTATTGCAGGGCAGATAGTCCCTGTAGCTTGTGGAAATCTGTGCATCTACTAGAAAAACAAATGAAAACTCTTACTATGAAGTCTTTTTTATTCCGTGGAAAAATTTCGATGCTATCCAACCATAACCCATATTTGTCTGTATGAATTGGGGCTTGTTTGCTGGTTTAAAAATTCTTCTTTTATCCTGTCTAGAGCTGATTGTCTGACATACCTTGATCCTTTGATTTTAAAATTGTAATCCTATTTTACATGAGACAAAGGAAAATAATCTGTGGACACTAGAGGGAGAGCAGATTGAATAGGAAGCAATAAACAAGTTTCCAAGATTACTTAATTTTTTAGCCAAATCTTAACCTTTGGGGGTTTTTGACTTCTCACAAGTAAATTAGGCTCAGGAATGGACTTATATGTTTGAAATAGATGTCACATTTAAATATTTTTGAGTCAGAGAACATGTAAATTTATCTTTGAAACGCAGAAATGTATTTTTTTATGTAGTCTACTTATTTTGAAAATTTTACTCAATCTGCGATAGTGTTTAAAGATTTCTAAATGGATCTTTATATTCATAACATTAAGAAAATTTGTACTGTTCTGCACTAATGTTCCAGATAATTTGTTTTGCCACTAATATATATCATTTACAGATGATGCCGTGAAAGAAGTATTCTACTTGAAATTACCTGAGAGATTTTATTCAGAGATGTTTCTATAATTTGACTGAAAGGGTTAGCAAATGTTTAAAACAAAAAGAAAAGTGTGGTTGGGGATGTTAATTAAAACAAGGAAAAGGAAAAGGAAAAGAAAGGAAAAGGAAAAGGAAAAGGAAAAAAGAAAGAGAAGGAAAAAGAGAAAAAGAAAAAATAAAAAGAAAAAGAAAGAGAAAAAGAAAAAGAAAAAGAAAAAGAAAAAGAAAAAGAAAAAAAAAAAAAAGAGAAAGAAAAAAAAGAGCCAATAATAGAA